>SMSR01013581.1:0-21877 GCA_019453355.1 Ceratina japonica | reverse complement strand
TACAAACGACCATCTGAGCAGTGAAAACGGTTCCCTTGAACTTGTTCGCGTTCGGAAACAGAAGACAAATGTGCCGTGACGAATCCTGACCCACAGAGCGCGATAGAAAATGGAAAGTAGAAGGGAACGGGGATAATCGCGGCAATATTTTTCAATAAGGAAGCCCGCGGACGCATTAAAGGCGCTCCCGGTAAATATATCACGACGATAATGACGCGGTTTGCAGCATCGCCGGGCCAAATTCTCGGCGCCAACTGAAGCAAACCTTATAAATGCCATAGCGGTTCCATAAACCTATGATGCACGACTCGAGCCGAGTTTCAGTTTTTGCCGTCTGCGACAAAACCCGTCTCCCTTTCGCTTTCACGGATCCTGACTCAGATATCCTCCAAGGTCGCAGTTCCCTCTGTCCTTCCAAACTTCATACCTAATTCTAAACTCGCGATTTTTAATGACAATTTAAACAACGCAATTTAAATAGGAAATTCTTTTATTTTGTATTAACAGTGAACTGGCGTTCCTGGATTTATTTTTCATATATATTTGAATTAATTGATTAAATATTATTTATTCTTATTACTATTGAAAAAACGATTAAGGGTCTGGAATAATTTCCAGCGAACGCAGAGCTTTAATCGGAGGGTATTTTTGTTTGTGTCGGATGATCCAATGTTTCACTCTTCCGATGCCGAGGTTGTCTAGACAGGAAAAGGAAACTCCATTTCTCGTTAAGTCTCCATTGATAATGAGCGCGCGCTTCCCTAATTATTCGACGGTCTAACGGTACGGGCGAATAAAACTGCAGCAAGTAAATCCGCTTCTTTTTCCACATTTCTTCCTTTATTCTCGTCCGACGCACGCCGCCTTTTCACGATGCCTGAATCACGCTTACGTAAGAAGCTTCGAAGGGATCGAGTGCACTTTTGAAAATAAGAAATTTACTAGTAATCTCGTTCATACTATTTGCGGCGACATCTCATAATTTAGTAGAAAAAATAAAGAAATAAATTTAACGAGAAAATTAAACTAACATCTTAATTGGTCAATTTATTTCTATCAGCATTATACAAGCAAAAAATGAATCTCTGATCGTGTCATTTAACAATTATTCTAAACAACAGAATTTTATCTTTATATCTGCGAAACGGCAATTATGGTCGCAACAAGGCTGGAGCAAATAAGCGAAAGGGTAATCGTTTAAAGCGTCCGATGGCACCAACACGGTCACGCGGTCGCGTGTATACACGGGACGGTGGGACGTGTTCGAGCGGCGGTAGCAGGCGCACGGGTTATCGCTTTGACAGTTCGCACAGTTCGAAATCCAATAAAAAGCTAATTGAATCTGTGACGCCAGCTGACTTCACTAATGAAATTTCAAAGTACCAATTTCACGTTACACCGTTCTGGCCTACCTGATCGACGTTCCCTGGACGCTGGGGGCAGCCAGCTAGCTTCTAGAGCACGCGTTTAGTCGGCCGGTTTAAATTCCCTAAATTGGAATAAAACGAGCTGCCCGGACTTATAACTCCCCCGATTCCGTTTAATCATAATTAAGCGGATTCTCCGTCCGCGTCGAAAATCGAATAAAACGCGTGCAACAATTTTTCGTAAGAAAAACATGTTATCAAAATTCACTGACACGCGGCGTTTGTAATACGAGAAACGCTCCAATCAAGCTTTGGAAACCAATTTTACAAATAATTTCAGTCCTCAAATCAATTGAAACCTGTCTACTTTAATTGATGCTTGACTACTACGCGCTACGATATCGCGTAATATTGCATACGTCAGT
Organism: Ceratina japonica; assembly: GCA_019453355.1. Taxonomy (NCBI): domain Eukaryota; kingdom Metazoa; phylum Arthropoda; class Insecta; order Hymenoptera; family Apidae; genus Ceratina; species Ceratina japonica. Next base: position 20,085 of record SMSR01013581.1, on the reverse strand, counting down.
TTTTTCGATACGCGTGTTCATTCGATCAATAAATACCGCAGTTCGGTTCGGATGTGATTAATACTGGGGAACTATGCGATGTCGGACGAACGGAGGACGGAGCTTGGTTTGGCGGCAATCCGCAACTTTCCAGCTGCGCAATTTTGGTTCTAATACAATTACTGGGAAAAGCAGAAATGCGTCCGGATCAAAGACGGATTTCCACGCGCCACGAGAACGAATTTATTTGCCTATAACGCAGAAATACTATGTGCAAACGTAGACGTGATCGACAAACATGAAAATACTTCGGATATTGATTGCACCTTTTATGATTCAATGCAATAATTGATATCGACGATTTCTTCCTATTTTTACATTTATAAAACGTTAGCCTCGATGTTAAATATTGTAGATTTGTTAATGACAATTAAAAACTCGCTTGAACTTTCCACATATTCACAGAAGTTGTTCGCCGAAAAGGCGTGAAACACTCCATATCCTCGCCTCTCGTGTCGGAGGAAATCGGTACGGAGGGGGGTTGGAAGAGGGAAATTCGTAGGCTCTCCGGAGATGTTACATTCGGCAAGGAGATATGAATTTTTCGGTGGGGAAAGAAAAAACAGGGCGAGAGGCAGGCGGAAGGCAGATGAGAAAAAGAGGGCGCGTACGTATAGTATATAAAAGGCAGAAAAAGCGGATGCAAGTTCGAGCGATATAAAACTGGGAAGCGGAAACTCCGGGACACGGCATCGCGTCGTGTAGTCACGATATTTTCCAGGCGGAGGCTGAAATTATACGATGAGCCGCCCCGGAAAAGAGCCGGCCGCCGGCCTGCAATTACAGTTGAGAAAAACTTTTTTCGGGGAAAAAACGGCGAGTTTAAGAAGTGACATTCGTCTCTGGAAATTAACCCGGGGCGCGCACGTGCCCGCGATACGAATGGCGGGCCAGCTTTTCCGCGCTTCCTAACCTCCCCGCCCCCGCACCCCTTCGTCCCGGCCGTGAAAAGGGGCGCGACATTAGGCACAATGNGTCCTCAAATCAATTGAAACCTGTCTACTTTAATTGATGCTTGACTACTACGCGCTACGATATCGGGTAATATTGCATACGTCAGTTTTTTCGATACGCGTGTTCATTCGATCAATAAATACCGCAGTTCGGTTCGGATGTGATTAATACTGGGGAACTATGCGATGTCGGACGAACGGAGGACGGAGCTTGGTTTGGCGGCAATCCGCAACTTTCCAGCTGCGCAATTTTGGTTCTAATACAATTACTGGGAAAAGCAGAAATGCGTCCGGATCAAAGACGGATTTCCACGCGCCACGAGAACGAATTTATTTGCCTATAACGCAGAAATACTATGTGCAAACGTAGACGTGATCGACAAACATGAAAATACTTCGGATATTGATTGCACCTTTTATGATTCAATGCAATAATTGATATCGACGATTTCTTCCTATTTTTACATTTATAAAACGTTAGCCTCGATGTTAAATATTGTAGATTTGTTAATGACAATTAAAAACTCGCTTGAACTTTCCACATATTCACAGAAGTTGTTCGCCGAAAAGGCGTGAAACACTCCATATCCTCGCCTCTCGTGTCGGAGGAAATCGGTACGGAGGGGGGTTGGAAGAGGGAAATTCGTAGGCTCTCCGGAGATGTTACATTCGGCAAGGAGATATGAATTTTTCGGTGGGGAAAGAAAAAACAGGGCGAGAGGCAGGCGGAAGGCAGATGAGAAAAAGAGGGCGCGTACGTATAGTATATAAAAGGCAGAAAAAGCGGATGCAAGTTCGAGCGATATAAAACTGGGAAGCGGAAACTCCGGGACACGGCATCGCGTCGTGTAGTCACGATATTTTCCAGGCGGAGGCTGAAATTATACGATGAGCCGCCCCGGAAAAGAGCCGGCCGCCGGCCTGCAATTACAGTTGAGAAAAACTTTTTTCGGGGAAAAAACGGCGAGTTTAAGAAGTGACATTCGTCTCTGGAAATTAACCCGGGGCGCGCACGTGCCCGCGATACGAATGGCGGGCCAGCTTTTCCGCGCTTCCTAACCTCCCCGCCCCCGCACCCCTTCGTCCCGGCCGTGAAAAGGGGCGCGACATTAGGCACAATGAAATAAAGAACCGACCGTTCCGCCCGGCCGGCCATCAAGAGATTCGCAAAAGTTTCCCCGCGACGCGAAATTATGTCGAGTTTCGCGCAGATACCTACGTGTCCCACGGAACTGCCTCGCGACGGGATTTATAATGGGCCAACGTGCCGGAAAGTTGTGACGCGCGATGAATTTTCTGTCCCCCGGTGCAATTGCCCGAGCCCAGGCTGCTTAACGCCCTATTTAGTAGCCGGCGTGTAACGACGACGTTATGTGATGCGTCGTGTAACAGGTGCTCCCAACATGATTTAAATCCGCTACCTCCGCCACGCTCCCCCGCGAATCACGCCCAAACTCTTTTTTACAAATCACTACCAATTGTTTAAGGTTATCTAGTCAAAAACAGCAGTTTCGAGGAGAAAATTTATTAATAATAAATGTTACAGGTACCTAATTAATTTCGACGAGCTTTCAAACTGTTCCTTAGATATCAGTCTACTATTTATAAAAGTTTCAATGAAAACTGTTTGTTAATTGTTATGCATTTTAAATAAGAAGGTTAAAAAAATCGGTCTGCCCATAAGATTCTGTGTTAAAGTGTGAAAAATTATTTTATTAATATCTCGTTATTTAAGTATCCAAATCAGACAAAAATTTATGAGCTGACTTTCTCAATGTTAATACGTTTATATTAATTCTTTTATTACGATTTGTTTGTTAATACCAAATCAGGTGAACCTCCTTAAACATCGAATTGTTTATTCTCGGATGGAATCAGTGTGATCCAAACATGCGCGAATTGGTAGCGATAGTATCGAGAGATATCGAAGGATTCAATTAAAAAAAAAATAAAGAAAGGAACGGAAAGTGAACGATCGCGATCGGTGACACATCTGAGACCATCATCGTTTCGACTATCATTTTCGTAAGAAATGTCTCTTCCGAGTGAAGGCTTTAGAGGCTTTGCCAATGAAACCAACATATATTTCGTTTTATTTGTAATTATTGTCATCGTCCACTCTGATTAGAAATCGGCTAGAAAGATTATGAATAAATTAACAGAATTCCTCTGAAACGGAGGCGGCGTGCGACTGTTAAATCGTAGGTACAATGCGGCGGGTACGGGACGGGGAGGGTTGCCTGTAGAATGTCAAACGGGGACGGGATCCCCCGGTATTCGCAGATCGCCTAAATCACCGGTAAATGAAATTAATTTATCCGAGCCAATCTGTCGCGTCAGCGTTACGCTCGCCGGCCCCCGGGGAGGGGGCGCACCGCCGCCGCCGCCGCATGCCTCCGCATGTGTCGTGCAACGCGCGTATGTATGCATATACGCGGTGCATACGACAGACGATATATTTGGCGGCCCCTTGGCCACCGATGTGACATCGTAATCCAGCACACCGTTTCAGAGTTCATCCAGCCGAGAGCCTCTGGACAAAGGGGCCCCGTCATTTCCTGCGACTTGCGGATTCGATCAACGTGAGCGAACCGTGAAAAAGCTCGCGCCGTCCCGCACGTCCCCGACTGTAAAACCAATAAGGCGAGTGTATCGCGAAATTCATGAAGTATTTCGCACACAAATCGACGTCCAATAGAATTATTATTATATTTGTATTATAAATTATTTTTCCTAACGTCGTGCGTAAAATATGACATTATCGGACGCATTCATAGCGTGCGTAAAATACTCCGCATTGAATTTTACGCACTCGTTACGTAATGTACTATTGCGATTGATTGAAGCGTCTCGGAGCTCCGGTTTATGCAGATTTCGAGAAAAGATCGTGCATCAAGTTTTTCTCATCCTTGGAAAGTTGCCTGGGAGGGTTTGTCGCAGTTTTCCAAGGGGGCGCGTCATTTCTTTAGCATAAAAGGGCTGAGAGTGAAAAGCGTTCGGTGTTTTCCTTTCGAAACGATTAATATTGCAGTAACAGCGCGGGCATTATTCAGGGGATTATCCCTTTCGCTTTCAGGAGAGTGGTGCACTCATGCGTGTGTCTCTTCTCGCCCCCGTCCGCGCGGCCCCTCCTGCAAGCTCGCTACGTCCCCACCCCGCCCCGGTAATCCCCATATGAAATTGTTATCAGGAGTGCTGTAAGACTGATATATGGTGGATACACGCATAATATGAGGGCGCCGAGGACCGTAGATACGCTCGAAAATTGTAGCCCCGCGAATTATCCCACGGCTTCATCTTTCCGCCAGCCTATTCCTCATAAATACAAATTCCGAACAAGGGAATTCGATTAAAAAACCCAAATGAAATGGTACAAAAATTTCGTAGGATCTTATCAAATTGAACGACACGGACGGAGCGTGAATGAAATAAGGACAGGAGGAACAATCGATTGCGGGGGCGGCTAATTGTAAGTCGCATTCGTACAGATTCGTACGGGCGAGTGTGANAGCTCGCGCCGTCCCGCACGTCCCCGACTGTAAAACCAATAAGGCGAGTGTATCGCGAAATTCATGAAGTATTTCGCACACAAATCGACGTCCAATAGAATTATTATTATATTTGTATTATAAATTATTTTTCCTAACGTCGTGCGTAAAATATGACATTATCGGACGCATTCATAGCGTGCGTAAAATACTCCGCATTGAATTTTACGCACTCGTTAGGAAAAATAGTATACGTAACGAATGCGGAAAATAGGTGATCACTCGTCTCAGTTATTGCCCTCGCATCGCTCGGGCGACAACACCGACTCGTGCGATAATCACCTATTTTACGCACTCGTTACGTAATGTACTATTGCGATTGATTGAAGCGTCTCGGAGCTCCGGTTTATGCAGATTTCGAGAAAAGATCGTGCATCAAGTTTTTCTCATCCTTGGAAAGTTGCCTGGGAGGGTTTGTCGCAGTTTTCCAAGGGGGCGCGTCATTTCTTTAGCATAAAAGGGCTGAGAGTGAAAAGCGTTCGGTGTTTTCCTTTCGAAACGATTAATATTGCAGTAACAGCGCGGGCATTATTCAGGGGATTATCCCTTTCGCTTTCAGGAGAGTGGTGCACTCATGCGTGTGTCTCTTCTCGCCCCCGTCCGCGCGGCCCCTCCTGCAAGCTCGCTACGTCCCCACCCCGCCCCGGTAATCCCCATATGAAATTGTTATCAGGAGTGCTGTAAGACTGATATATGGTGGATACACGCATAATATGAGGGCGCCGAGGACCGTAGATACGCTCGAAAATTGTAGCCCCGCGAATTATCCCACGGCTTCATCTTTCCGCCAGCCTATTCCTCATAAATACAAATTCCGAACAAGGGAATTCGATTAAAAAACCCAAACACCAAAAGATCCTCAACAATGACGACGTAAAAACCTCGATTCATAAATTAAGAAACAAAAATATATAAAATCTTAAATTATTTCTTTATTAATTCAATGAAATGGTACAAAAATTTCGTAGGATCTTATCAAATTGAACGACACGGACGGAGCGTGAATGAAATAAGGACAGGAGGAACAATCGATTGCGGGGGCGGCTAATTGTAAGTCGCATTCGTACAGATTCGTACGGGCGAGTGTGAGCGGAGGTAAACGGGCAATTAAAATCGTGATAAATAGTATCCCCCGGTCAGCATATTCCGGCTCGTTCCCCCATTAAGCAAATTAACGGGCTACTCGATTTAAATCGAAACGGCGCGCGGCGGCGGCCGGCCCGTTGCTCATATTGATTTCGCCGGTAGAAATCGGCTCGTCCCGTCGATATGGCCGATAAAAATCGCGCCGCTTCCTGGGCCCGCCGATCCGTGAACCGTATCGGCCGACCACTTTTGTGGTTTCGAGGTAAACATCGAGCTCCGCGATTTAATGGCCATCATTTACATCGCCGCTCGAGAGCTGAGTAATTAAATCCATCCCTCGTTTTATACCGTCGCTCCTCTACCTCTATCTGTCGATGGTTTCAGGCAAAGAGTGTTTGGGTTTATGCCCGGATTCTGAAGGGATCAGTAAACCGAATCCTTTTAACGGCTGGACCATTATCCAGGAAGACGGCTACCGATCTCTGTTACTTATCCCACTGACACCCCAGCTGCCAGCTTTTTGATCTCCGCGACTCAACAGTACTTATGCATATTAGTTATTTTTGTCACTAGGACGTAAAATGAAATTTCACGGCCGAGTAGTGATCGTACTTTGTGCACGAATGGCGTACGATCATACGAAGACGTGAAACTTTACGTCCGTGTGGTAAACATCATTTTTTTTTATACTATACTGTAGTAAAATTTGATTTTACGGCCGCATTTTGACAAGTACGTGAAATTGCATTTTACGTCCGGAAATGCGGCCGTGAAATCAAATTTTACGGTCTAGTATACTAAAAAAAATATTTAATTGATTCAACGCCATTGGTTAAAACGCGTAGGTAAAAAGCTGAGTAGTCTTCGATCGAGGAACGAAACAGCTTCCTCTGAGGTAGCACTTTTGTAATGGTTTAATTTGCACAGAAATTCGCAGTTTATCAGGGATTTCGCAGACGACGTGCGTCAGATCCGAGGGTGTTAATGGACAAATACGTAACGTTCCTCGGCGAGGGTTCTTTCCTCGAGAAAGCGACTGGGTTTGGGGAGGTGAAGAAGAAAGTTAAAGTTTTCCGGCCCCCGAGGGCATCTGGTTAGCCGAGGGTCCGCGAGGGGTGCACAGGGGCTTCCCGTCGCGTCGCGTCGGCCAGATAGGACTGTTGCCTATCTCTCGGGCCATGAATAAAAACACAATGGATTCGCTGGCCCGTGCAAGTGTTTCCGAATGAAACTGCGCAACTAATTAAAAGTTCACACCATTACCGCGGCTAATGATACTAACGCTGTATTATTAATCTGACTTTTCGTTTCCCATTTGCTCCTCTCTCGCGCGCCTCGGCCGACGGGAACGAAGCGGGCGGGGGTGCGCGGCGCCCCGTCCATCGACCCTTCCGCCGCTTGTAAACGACTGCAGCTTAGAAATTCATTTTCTCACTGTTTTACAGCGTCGCGCAACAATCCCCGAAGATGCGCCCCGCAGATACCCGGCTTAATTAGAATCCCCCTTATCTCTTCTCCTTTGTTGCCTCGCGTTTCGTCTTAATTCTTCTCCGGAATCAAAATAATATATGCCTCCTCGACGCAAAACTTCCCGAGTCGAAAAAATAATTATAGTTTTGAAGCTATTTATCCTACAGAAGGATAAGGAGGTCGAAATCATATCTTTGACGAACAAAAAGAGGAATCAGGTTTTCTTATTGATCTGGTGTTATTCACACGGAGAATGAAAATTTCTAAGGAGGGAAATGAAGAAAGGGGATTCGCGGGCCTCCGTTCGTTAAGGCGGTAAATTATTTTCTCAATTTGCGAGAATGCCTATGGGGGTGTGGGCGAGCGCCGGATCCGGGGGGTGAAAAAGTTGAGGGAGGGAGAGGTGTGTTCCCTGGCTACGGTATTTCGTGGTAAGAGGGCCGATTATAACAAGTGCATTAAAACTCGCAAGTCCGGATCCGTCGTCGTCCTCGTCGTCAACTTTTAATAGAATCCTTCGCCCGTCTCTCTCCCGGACAATTGAACTGCAATAGCGGCTTAAGGGATGGGGGAAAAAGATGGACGGATTTTCNATGCCTATGGGGGTGTGGGCGAGCGCCGGATCCGGGGGGTGAAAAAGTTGAGGGAGGGAGAGGTGTGTTCCCTGGCTACGGTATTTCGTGGTAAGAGGGCCGATTATAACAAGTGCATTAAAACTCGCAAGTCCGGATCCGTCGTCGTCCTCGTCGTCAACTTTTAATAGAATCCTTCGCCCGTCTCTCTCCCGGACAATTGAACTGCAATAGCGGCTTAAGGGACGGGGGAAAAAGATGGACGGATTTTCTTTAACAGTTATCGGGCCAAGATAAAGAAACGCCGGTAGGAATTAAAGTCAGATAAGCGTAGAGTTAAATTTAAAAAATGCGATACGATATAACAGTGATTATTTCTTGAAATAAATTTGATCGTGTTGCGAATTATGAATGACTTTCAGGAATTTTTATTCTATTCTTTATTCATTTGTTGTGTGAATTTATTTTGATGGGAAATAGACGCGTCCTTTTTGTTTTCGATTTTTTTGATTCCTTTATGCTATAGTAGGACGGAGGAAGCAAAAATCGAATAACGATGCGAGAATCTTGACTCTCCCTCCCTCTCGTCGGTAAGCAGGCAGCCGAGCCATTCGGGCGTAATTGCTCGGACTCTGGCTTGGGGAAAAGTTTCCAATGAAAAGAAAGCTCCTTTCGTTAGTTTGCAAATAAGTCGCTTCGCCGTTCAATGGCCCGATCTCGGCTCGCCCTTTAACGTGTAGCAAAGCCTGCGCTCCGAATCGAACCGAACTTTTCAATGGGTAATAAAGGCCAGTTTAATTTGTAATCCGTCGCCGGGTTTTGTTACCGATATTCCAAATCGATTGGCCCGCCCCCTTCTCCCGCTTCGAGGGTACAATGTAACAAGTTTCTCGCGTCGCGCAATCTCGTCGAATGAAAAAAAAAAAAAAATTAAAGCTCTTTGGAATTAATTAGCCTGCGCCGCGTATACATACGCGTGTAACGAGAGTTTGTAACTTGGAGAGTTTTTCGACGGTTTGCCGTTGTATACAACTGATCGCATTGTGTTTATATTCGGAATAACGAGCCCTTGAAACTGTGAAAACGGCGGCGATTACTCGAGAGCCTCGCGGTTTGATACTCCATTTGGAAATCGGATGTTTTCTAAAAAAAACAACTGCGTGCTCTGCTGTCGCTTCGTATGCAATTTGAAGTCTCACCGAAAGATCACCGAAGAGAGGTTATTANGTGAAAACGGCGGCGATTACTCGAGAGCCTCGCGGTTTGATACTCCATTTCGAAATCGGATGTTTTTTTAAAAAAAACAACTGCGTGCTCTGCTGTCGCTTCGTATGCAATTTGAAGTCTCACCGAAAGATCACCGAAGAGAGATTGTTAAAAAAAATGGCACTCTTATGGAACTTTGTGTCGCACGAGAAAATCTGCAATATTTGACGACCTTTGGAATTCAATTATTCGAGATAGAAGACAATTGTATACGACCTTTTTTGCAGGAAATAGTAGTACCTACAACTTTTAGTCGAAGCATTTTTTGGAATTTTGAGAAAAGAAAATTTTTAGTTTTACGAGATTTTTCCGAGGGGTACCCCTTCAGATTTTGCAAAGTTTTCGTTTTTTGTAAATAACTACTTACCTGTTGCCGCTAGCGAAAAGTATTTCAGACAAAAGTTGTAGATACTATTGAAAGCTACGACTTTTGTATAAAACATTTTTTTCTACCGTCAATAGTTAACGAGTAATTTGCAAAAACCTGTTTTTTCGTTTTTTGTTAATTACTCATTAAATATCGACGATAGCGAAAAATGTTTTAGACAAAAGTTTTAGCTTTATTGGTCAGCTACATATAAGGTCTGGTACAATTTTCCTGTAGGTCCATCGGTTTAGGAGTATTTGAGGAAAAACGAAATTTTTAGTGAAAAGTTTGCAGTTTCGACGATGAGATAGCAGGATTTCGTCAGTATCAATAAAATACCGATTAATCATACTTAACTCGTTAAATATCAAAGTTAGAAGAAAAATGCATAGAATTTTTTTTGTAGAGGACGTCAGTGCCTACAACTTTCGTATAAAAAACTTTTTGTGTTTTGATCTCCATTGTGCACCATTCGCCGTTCAATTACAAAGACACTTTTTAATAATATCTTTTTGGTGCATAAATGAATTTCACATTTCATGAAGCTCATCGGATGATTGTCATCAAAATTGATAGTCACTCTTTTAACAGTATTAATAAAAGTCAGGTTGTCTTTATATAACAATTCTTATTGCGTGATCAATGGGCGAACGAAGCGAGGGACGAAGTCTACGGATTAAGCGGTCCTTTAATTATCCCGTCCGTCTAAATTCGAAGTGGTGTCCACTTCGTTAATTAGTAGGACGCGTTTGACGGCGCGGGGCGGGGCGGGACCGGTCTTTAACGGGAGCCGGCGTCGCTCGGTCCGACGAATTAAGCTACCGAGCTGAGCGATTCGAAGAAACCAATAACTACAAGGAGACGAATCGCAGCGAGGCGGTATCAAGAGAAGGAGGGCCGGGCTCCTAAGAAGAAGAAGAATCGAACCGCCTCATTACGTTAATTTCCCCGGAGATGGCTGCATTTTTCTGATTCCATCCGTTTATCGTCGCTCGTCGTTGCTCCAGTTCCTCCCTACCTTCCTTCCCTCCTCGGCGAACCGTGGCAAGAGCAGCCAGTCTTGAGGGGAGAGACGGATTTTATATTGAGACGCAGGGCCGAGAATGAAACCATTTATTGCAACGCGAAGACCCGTAAGAGGTAAGGGTCCGAGATACCTTCACCCGAGGGAATAATGGGACGAGCCGCCGCGGGTTTCTTCCCCGTGCTCGCCCTGACTCGGGAAAATCAAGAGACACGGCGAAAATGAGAGACACCCGACGCCGTTATATCGTCCGCAAGTCGAATCGCAAATCGAAGAACTTTGATCTGTCATCAAAATCCCGCAATCGTTCATTCATTCATACATAAAATAATTAAAAAAACAAAGTAAAAATTCATATATAATGAACGTGCAACGACACCNCTTCACCCGAGGGAATAATGGGACGAGCCGCCGCGGGTTTCTTCCCCGTGTTCGCCCTGACTCGGGAAAATCAAGAGACACGGCGAAAATGAGAGACACCCGACGCCGTTATATCGTCCGCAAGTCGAATCGCAAATCGAAGAACTTTGATCTGTCATCAAAATCCCGCAATCGTTCATTCATTCATACATAAAATAATTAAAAAAACAAAGTAAAAATTCATATATAATGAACGTGCAACGACACCGATGGAACACTTGATAACATTTTGTATAATTAATGAAGAGTTTCGCTATTTAAAGCGCNATGAGAGACACCCGACGCCGTTATATCGTCCGCAAGTCGCATCGCAAATCTGTCATCAAAATCCCGCAATCGTTCATTCATTCATACATACAATAATTAAAAAAGCGAAATAAAAATCCATGTATAATGAAAATGCAACGATATGATGGAACACTTGATAACATTTTGTATAATTAATGAAGAGTTTCGGTATTTGAAGCGAGTCTATTTCCAGCAAAGGTCACGTAGACGCGGGCCCGGTTCATCGCGGAATTATCCCCGCGTTCTAGGCCTGTAATTTACACGCGGCGTCGCGTCGGGAAATTCGCGGAGTATCCACGGATCGGCCAGGGTCCTCTCGAGAAACGAGCGGCGAAATATTCCCGGCGAGTCTCGCTCCGCCGGTTAATTAATGCGGCTACATTAAGAAGGAGAGTTCCTTCGTCGAAATCCCCTTTCCTTTCGGGCACTCGGCCGCCTCGCTCCCGTTTGGTCCTTTTCTCTCTCTCTTNCTACATTAAGAAGGAGAGTTCCTTCGTCGAAATCCCCTTTCCTTTCGGGCTCTCGGCCGCCTCGCTCCCGTTTGGTCCCTTTCTCTCTCTCTCTCTCTCTCTCTATCCACCCGGAAGCGAGGAATCCTCGGGCCATGTTATTGTACTTGAACAAGAGCGGGGGTTAATTGGAAGCCGCGCCAAGGCTCGGCCGATGCCTAGGCCCGCCACCGTTCCGGGCCGTACGTTCGGGCCTACGTAACGCCGCCGATCCAACTTTGTCTCGTTCCCGTAGTCGCTTGTTGGTGTATTCTCGCAGCGTAATGCCGGGCGGAATCGCGCCGCCGAATATATGTTCCGACGTGCTGGAAACAATAATCGCGCCGGTAAGTGCGTCTAGCNTCTCTCTCTCTATCCACCCGGAAGCGAGGAATCCTCGGGCCATGTTATTGTACTTGAACAAGAGCGGGGGTTAATTGGAAGCCGCGCCAAGGCTCGGCCGATGCCTAGGCCCGCCACCGTTCCGGGCCGTACGTTCGGGCCTACGTAACGCCGCCGATCCAACTTTGTCTCGTTCCCGTAGTCGCTTGTTGGTGTATTTTCGCAGCGTAATGCCGGGCGGAATCGCGCCGCCGAATATATGTTCCGACGTGCTGGAAACAATAATCGCGCCGGTAAGTGCGTCTACCGAGGTGAAATCGAGCGAAGTTTAACGGGCTATGGGTACGCCGGTGCAAGTTTTGTGGAACAATGGAAGAAACGACTGGGGGAGGTCGAGGATCGCGTTTCGAGATTCAGCTTCCCCCGCCCTCGGTTACGATTCCCTTATATTACAAGGTTGCACGGTTAAGATTTCAACCCCCCGTTAATTGCTACGCGTTCGCGTAGACCAGAGAGTGATCAGATACAGCCGCTCTGTATACCGCGATTCTTTCGTCCAATGGAATTCTTCTGTTTTCTCTGTTTTACTTTACTGGTATGATTGTTTATCGACCTGGTATCACATCTCCCTTCGCCGCTTGAATTACATTTTCCTTCAGTTCTTTTTATCATTGTTATTTATGAATGTTATGTTTCATAACAGAATTTTGTATATTCTTATAAAACTGTATTTATAATTAATATCAATCACGGCTGGCTGTCGCTTGTGACTTAATACAGAATTCTTATTCCTTCCTTGTATCGTTTTGACATACAAATTCTCAGGATGAAAGATTAAACACTCGCACCTTTTTGTTTTCTTCCTGTTCCCGGTTCCCGCGTGTTGGCCGGGCCGGATGTCAGGAAGCGCATGCGTTGCAGGAAGCGGTACGCATTGCGGTTGTAATATCGCGGGCACGGCCGTTTTGCCGCCGCGAGGATATTATACCCAAAGCCTGCTGCGGTTTCGCAGCTTCTCCGTTTCTCTTTGCTTCACGGGCTTTTCCTCTCGGCGGTAACGACGCCACCATTTGCCACCTCCTTGAGTGCAAGCGGAGCAACGCCAGGAACAAACCGGACTAAAGCACGAAGAGATCCTTCCCCGTATCGCCTGACATTTTTGACATAGCGTTCTCCATAAGTTTGCAACAAATTCAGAACTTATCTGAGATATACGGTGACTCCCATTAATATTCGGACACATTTCGAAACGGTATACAATTTTTAGTATTGGATCAATGAACTTTATCTTCTGTGGAATTTTAGAGAGCTTAATTTACTATAGAATGTCTAACAAAACATTAAAAACACTTGGTATTCATTGAAATCGCGAGAAAAATAGTAAAGGACGCGGTTTTTAACTCTTTTATTAGGGTCTGTAATAAAAATTGGAATTGTCTCGTTTGCAGATCTAAGTAAGTTATATGCATGTACAAAGTTTCATAAAAGTCGATCAATATTGCTAGAAGCTATAAGCGATTAGAAATTGAAAAAATCGCAGTTCTCCACGATTTTCAATCTACGACTGGGATAAATTGACGAATTTTTACATGTTTCGATATGTCTAACTCTTTTACGGTTTCATGGATTTTTATGAAACTTTACACATTCATATAACACATTTAGATCTACAAACGGGATGTTTCAAATTTTTGCTAGAGCCTCCAATAAAAAAGTTAAACATCATGATCTTTTCTTTTTTCTTCAAGATTTCGGCGAATAGTAATTTATTTTAACTGTTTGTTACACATTACATAGTAATCTAAGTCTTTTACAAGCCTACAAAAAATTAAGTTAGTCGGCTCCATTTTAAAGAACTTATACCGTTTCGAAGTGTGTCCGAGTATTAATGGGAGTCACTGTAAATTGCCTTTTATTGGGTCACATATTTTTTATAATGAATTTTATTCACGTCTAGCATGTAAGTGATAATTTGACTGACATTGCTTATTTTTTAATAAAATGTAAGTGTGTATGATTATTTCTACTTATTTATTTTATTCATAATATGTGTTGCCTCTCACTATGACAAATTCTTGATTAATTATTGTAAATAATTATTGTAATATTAAAAAGTGACGATCATCTCTCCATCTGTTCATTCAAAACATTATCTTATAATAAATATTGCTATCAATTTGTAGTATTAAAAACTGACGTTCATCTCTCCATCTGTTCATTCAAATTATTGTCTTATAATAAATATTGTTATCAATTATTATTTGCTATTATTTAAATAAAACTCCCAGAAATAATAATGTCATCGTAACTGTTTAAACAATTATTCATTATTACCACATACATTATTATTATATATATTTATCTATTGGGGGAGTAAATCCGAAAAACTTTAATAAGGGCGAGCGTATCGAATGGAGTTTCTCATTAGGCGTTGAACGGGCTGAGGGGCGAGTCTGTGCATCTTGGAGGGCGACTGGTAGCAATGTCCTCGCGCGGAAGAGCGCGTGTACCGGGGAGTACATTATCCCCTGTTGCACGTCGCGTCGCGCCGCTAGACAACATCCCCCTGACCAATTGTCCCCGGCTGTAAATTACCGGGGCCTCCCCAAATTCCGCGCGGGATTCCTAGTCGTCGCACTTACAATTAGTCGCACGTGTGCGTGCACTCGAACGCGTAAACATCTCGGCGCCGGCAGGATTATGTGGATTGCGAAGGTCGACAGTCTTGCCAGGGGAACGTGCGCTGCCGGTGCGCCCCGAGACCCGTTACCGAACAACGTATACGTCGTTTCGACGAGGAACAACGTCCCGGTTATTTTATCGTCGCGAAACATTCTTTTTTTTTTAATTACGTAGGAATAGTTTTCAATTTAACGTATATGTTAATTTTTCTAAAAAAACGTGAACATTTGCTAAGCCGACGAAAAATCCGGTCCGAGCCGTAGCGGTGTCCGCTGGTTATGCGGCTAACAACTTCTAAGTACCATTACGATGGGAAAGAAGTTTTGGAAGCGCGGAAATTTTCGCGAGGATTCACTCAGGATTGTCCCGGTAGGTAGGTAGGTAGCCGCGGCTGGAAATAAATTCCGAGTCGCTCGTGGCCGCGGATAGCTTGCAAATTTATGGTAATACCGGATCACGAATCTCTCAAATGAATTTTATTTAAAGTTTCTTACCGGGCCCGGCGCCGCTCCCGCGCCCCGCCGTCCCGGGCCCCGGGTTTGTCGGAAAAACTTTGGAATTCATAAATACGATTTGAATGATTTTCATTATCCGGCTGGAGATTTTCATCGCGACCGGCGTAGACAGCCGTAACGATCGTTAGACGTCGCGAAAATTGTTCGATGAAAACCTGCCCGTCCATTCCGTTGTCTCTTCCTCTTAAAAAGTTCCCTCGGCAAATAGCAAAATTGATTCCACTTCGCGTTGATTCTACCAGTAAAAGAGCAATTTTTACAAAAGTGTAATGGAAGGAGCAAATTGTTTTTACTATTTCTCTTATTTTTATTGAATAGCTGATAGAAATATTATTTATCAATTGTGATTGAAATATTATTTAACAATTGTGATTGAAGAGGAGTATAATGTTGGTAGTCGGGGACTGAGAACGTGAGGAGATCCCATTTTCGAGATAAAGAAATTCCATGGTAAGCGGCAAGTGCGATAGAGGGTATATGCGGTATAGAGCGGCGGTAGTGGTCGGGGATGAAAAGGGACGAGGGGAAACAATGTGGGTTGATGGATACCAAGCTCTTTGCACAGTCATCAGAGGGGCTCCTGTGACTCTGAGCCAAACGGAATACCATTTTCCCTACATAACGTAAAACATTGTGAATGCATTTCATCCGGTGAAACGCGATGAATCCTAATCCTCCCATTGACTCCAACGTGCCTCGCGACGCACTTCATATCTCAAACGAAATTATTTATCCATTCACCGAGTTATGAAACACTTTGTGAACATCGATTTTTTTACCATATAATAGGAACGTGTACGAAGCACCGAAATAAAAAGAAAAATCCATAATGCGATCTTGACTTCTGTAATTTACTATGAAATTTTTAATCTGAATTTACAATTAATAATATCGTCGTTTTAAGTTGCTGTTTTAAATAACAGAGTTAGTATTTCTTCTACCCGGAGATAACGTTCAGGCTGAAGTGTCTTCTGACGCGAGTATCGCCTGGAAGAAAGAGGAATCGTGTATCGCGGGAATCGGGTCAGGACCGAAGGCGCTCCTCCGGCCGCGGTGCTCCGCGAATCGAATCGTGAAAAATTTCGCCCGGGGATGCAACGAGGACCGTAGCCCCGCGCGCATGTTTCACGTCGCGCATTCCTCCAGTTTTTTAAGTTTCGAGTGATGCTCCTCTCTCGCGAAATTCTGAAGAGGTCGCGCCCTGCCGGGGCGAGTGAAACAACCCGCAGGATGAATATAACGCACACGAAGCGGCGCGGCGCCGATCCCCGGGTCGGGGCTTGGCATTCATATACGTATAGGTACCCGGAGCCATATTTCGACGACGACCTCGCCTCCTCCAATGCTTTTTGGGTCGAGTGGTTCCTACGTACCGCGGCGCATTTTCCACCGGCTAACCTCCTCCGCGGCGAAAGTCTTTGACCGAGCCAGCGGAGAAAAGGCCGCGCTGCTTAAAAAATCTTTTTCCATCTCGTTTTTCATCTGCGCCCACGGTTTCACCCGGAAAGGGGACGATTCCGTTCCCATTGCGCTCCTCTAATCATTTGAAACACGCACCGTTGTAATTATTCATTCAATCTTCGCTCCCCAATTCAAATAAAGAAATCAAATATTTGGTATCAATTTAAAAAACTGAATATTCTGATTTCTATGTTTACAAAAAATTAAATACCTTCAATATTTCATTTAAAATATATTATTAATTTTGGAAGTAATATCCAATTTCAATTTTTGTGCCGATCTAATCGGTTTTAATCGCGAAATTCTCAGCGTACGAAGTAGGAACAGTGAAACTTCGCGACGTGTGGGGACGGAAAGGGCGCGAGAGGTAAGGCGAGGGGCGGTTTGCGAGTCTCTTATTGGAGTCGAAGAAATATATGGGCGGAAATAAGCCCCTGGCATCGTCAAGATGAAAGGACGATAAAGGCAGGCCGAGTGACCGGAGGCATGCAAATTGATAGTAATAGCTATCCTCCGCTCTGTCTCTACCTCCGAGGTTCCCACCCCTCTTCCGTGTTCCTTCGAGGATTCCACCCTCGCCTTCGTCCCAGGAATCCCCCTCGCGTGCGCCACGTGACATCGATCATTTTGATTTACCACCGTTTACGTTATTATCCGCAGGAAACGCGACGAGACAAAAGGAACTTCTCTATCTTGATCCCCGCCACTGATTTGCAATCGTTTCGCATTTTATCTCACTACCAACCTTTCCCAAACATGATTCCACTGCCATTTTATTGCCATTTTATGCCAGATACTTTTGCGATTTATGGAATATGTATAAATTTGATATTATCGATGGTCCCAAATGAAGGAATAAATTAAACATGATAGGAAAATATATTTTTGTATTCTTCAATCTATCTTATTTCCAAAACAAAACTTGAATTCTTTTTTATTCGACTTTGTCAGTCGAAATAGTGAACCCGGCCAATGACTTTTGCGTGTGTGCATTAACTTAGAGAAAATACAATTTCCTAATCAAACGGTTCCACAAAGCCGGAACCTTTGATCAGGTTCAATTCTCTGCGCAGCGACCGCCGCCTTTCTTCTTCTGTTTGCCAAAGAAAGACGCGCCGCGGTTGCGGTCCAGACTCTTCAATGGAATTAAACAATTACTCCTGGCCGCGATCGAACGGTCGCACTTTTTACCCGAATCGCGCCCCGGGCCCCGTTGTTCCGCGCGTTCCCCCTTTTCACGGAGACAGCCGATGTAAATAACGAGAATGGTAGTTAAATATCGTTGGACATCCGCGCCGAAAAGGGGTAGCAGCGCGGAAAACGGGGGGGTGCGCGTACATCCCCGTTCACAAGTTCCGATCGTGTAACTCACATAAAATTACGTTTGGTCCGTACGCGCGATTCCTTACGTGATTTAATATACATACGATTTAATGTGTGATTTATGCGATCTATTTCACGGCCTTATGATTTATTACGCCGTGTTTTACATGATTTATTGGGCGACTTCTGGACGGGGTTGTACGCTTATCAAGTGTATCGTCCACGCGGATGCGCCGGGAAGAAGGGGTTGCAGAGAGGAGAGAGTTTGCCCTCTCTGATTTACACCGGGCCAGACTTCTTCTGAATATTTAATGGTGCAAGCCTGAAGAACATCGCCCGGTTCCGTCGTGCCGCTGATCCGGATTAAGGGAAAGTGATAAGTTACCGAGAGCCCCGTATGCGACTTCCACTCAGCGACTGCTCTGTTTCGCTTTTCATCCCTCCTTTATTCTCCGCCGCCCCCCGCGGCAACTTCCACGGAATCCGAGACGCCGGACTCCTTGAATCTTTCCCGATTCTTGCTCCACTCTATTTTTTACTACCACTCGCAGGAAAGTTCTCTAGGAACGTTTTAGAAATTGGAAGGATCAGGAATTCGTCGAATCTCTCCTGTCTCCTGTACAGTAGTGCTTTTTTATGAAACGGTTCTTTTTTTCTGTCGTTGCTGTTAGTTAGTTGAATTACGGACAGGCTTATATTCTCTCTGTACTTACGCCGGGAATTACGAAACGCGGTTGATGATATTGGTAACCGCATTTAAATGACGGGCATCCTGCGGTTTGCCAAATAGGATACTTTTGAATTGTACCGGCAACATATTGCCGGTCAACTCTCCCCCTCTCTTTCTCTCTCTCTCTCTTTCTGTGTCCGAGAGGGAGGACGGAGTTGCTAAATAGACACTTAACTTCAATTAAACTAAAATTTCCAACTGGCAGAGAGGTAATATACGCGATTATTATGCTTGATCCAAATCGCGCGAAAGGATATACATAGCGCGCGCGTACATACCGCGAAACGAGAATCGGAGCGTGTCCGAAACGATTCATTACCCGGCGCAACTAAAAGTACCAGTTCCTGGTACACGCTCGCCAATGTTCGCCGTTCTCGCCGCTAACGTGTTAATTACTTGCGCCGGAAATGGAGATTGTTTAATAAATTTCATTCGTCTCGATGTACGCCTCGTTCAATTCCCGTACAAGAATTGCCAAATAGTGTACACATACATACACATACTATACTACGTATTATACATGACTATGGGTATAGTAATATTGTTTAGTTTAATGTAAGTGCAATCAGGTATTAATTAATTAATTTATAAAATCAGTTTAATGTAGGCTTGGAAATTGATAAATAGAATTGGTGTCGAGATTTATGCACTCTGATTACTAATACTATTATGGATGTCGATGTAACAAATATTGCCACGTTTAAAATCGATTTATGATTAAATTTATATAAACCGTATGATTATTAATTACATATTGGTTTATGTAATCGATGTATGATTAATAATCAGCATCATTTATGTTATAAGCCAACCTATACATTAATACTCACTTTATAAATCAATAACATTATCAAATTCATACATTAAATCAAATTTGTATAAATCGTATACTATTTATTAAATCAACTTAGAGTAATCAGTGTACGATTTATATACATGAATTAACTAAACAAATGATACTCCTTTATAAAACGATAATCAAAATAAAAAATGAATCACGATGAACGATGATTAAAAATAATTTATCAGTAAAATCAACGGTGATTCGATCAAATATTACCTACGGCGAGCAGCGGCAGGGGGAGAAAACGCGGTAATGAACCGGACTTGTTTGTTTGCGCGAGTCGAACGGCTATGCGTGTATTATTTACTCGTTAGTGTCATTCACAAATTCGTTACGCACACCGCGGCTGCATTATGCGTCGCGTTTCTCGAATTCATCGACATTAACGAGGCGTTTCGGTGTCAGCAGTGAAATTTCTGCTCAGGCCCCCGGATGAAAAATCGAAAATCCCTGCCGCCGCCGCCGCCGCGTCGCGTTTGCGGACCCGAGAATCGCGATTATCAACGGCCAATGCTTGACAGTGGTCGCAGCGGTGGCGGCGGTCGCACCAGCCGGGAGGCATTAATTTGCGAAAATTCGCTGATACAGATTATCGTTTAATCGTAACGCGTTTCGACAGAAACCGTGAAATCAATAGCACTAAATGCAAACCAAAGTAGAATAAAAA
>SMSR01013580.1:0-17053 GCA_019453355.1 Ceratina japonica | reverse complement strand
TTGAAAATACTGGACTGACCGGGAAGTAACGGTGGAATTGTTTTTATGTGGTATATTTCGATTCGTGCGTTCGAAGAACAATTCGTGAAACGAAACCGGAAACCAATTAAAAAGAAACCATTGAAAGAGACACGTCGTCCAATTACTTGTAATAAATAAAATAAAAAGAGGGAGGAAAAAATATATTCAGGAATGGCTCCGGCNATTTATCGTTTAATAGAATCCTCTCGGGTTCGATCACGGGTCACAGGGAAATCAGTAGCGCAGCCCGGGCATACCGCGGGAAGATAGAGAACCATAAAGGGTTTCGAGGAGGAGGACGTACCCAATAACTAAAGAAGCTGCTGATTTATCGCCGCCCGGATTCTTCGATGCACCGGCCGAAGATATTTCACCGTTGCAACGGCGGCGGCGTCGGTCGGTCGGTCGGTCGGTCGGTCGGCTTCGAGAAGCATCGACCCCATTGACCAGGAAATATGTATTTCCGGGATATCGTATAACTCGCGCGTAATATGACTGAGACACGGAGCCGGCGCTTCCCTCCTTTTTTTTTTAATTTGAATTTCTGGCAAAAGGTCGTGTAACACGGTCGAGTGAGCTCGAGAGACTTTGCTCTTTGATCTGGGTCAAGAACAACCGTCGCTAGTAGGAAATGGAGGGAAGTAGGGGAAGGGAGAGAGAGAGAGAGGAAAAAATTGGAGGTTCAAGAGCGTCGGGATTGTAGTTGAAAAATTGTAGTAATTAAGAGTGGGCCTCCCGCGTATTATTTTCTGCAAAATCCCATCCGCTTCCGCCGCCGGTTCCGCCCGTTTCAACGCTAATAACGATGAACAAAAGCGACTGCCGAATATTATTTCTATCCAATATTGAATGGAGTATCGCTCGAAATTAGCGTAAACGTATAATTTCGATTGTCTGACCACAGCCAGGATTAATTGAACAAAGAAGAAAATATCCGATCGAAAGCTATGCTTGTTACTTGTTATAAATTCGGCGTATTCGCTAATTTGAACAGGTCTACTAATAATTACTGTCGATAAATTAGTTTTAAAAATGTATTGGAAAACGACATTAATTATCACTAGACCTAATATATGAACACGCGTGGGTGGAGAAAAACTTGTAAAGGATACCAGAGTAGTAATCTTATACTGGAACTTCTACCAATAATTCACTGCGTTGATTAAAACTCTTCGTCGCTCGTAAAATTGAAATCTCATTTTTCCAACCCGATGGATATTTCGATTTTAATTAGCGGCGATACAAAGGAAGAAATTCCTTCGATAATTCACCGCGTCTTAAGAAATTAAACTTTCTTCTTACCGAAAGTAGTTCGACCGGGACTATTCGTCGCCATCGGCGTCGTAACCGTTGACTCGCATCACTAGCCAGAGAGTAGAACAACATATAGACTTTTACACTTAGCTAAAAAAAATAAAAATAATTCTCTCAATCATCGTGGATTGCCAAAGTACGATAAATATTGGATACAAGCATATATACATCGGTAATCGGAGGATTTGTTGGGAGATTGAAATTTTTTGTTATTAGCTCTACATATTTGAAGCGCAGGATACGAATTCATCATTGACTGATTGCTGACATANTCTGCTCGTCGATCGAGTAATTCCGGAATAATTCGAACAACGCCGGCGGCGATATACATAATTCCGGAATAATTGAAATAACGTTCGCGTCGAGTGGAAACGATCAGTCGCGGGGAAGGAGGGCGAAACGGTGAGGGACGGTAAATCACGGCCGGGATAGCTAAGCAGAAATCAAACGTGGCGTGTGGGCTCGATTCGAATTTCGAATCGAATCGAATCGAATCGGAGCCGGGGAGAGCGTTCGAGCGAAACGTCGACGAAGAAAGGAAAACGCGAACGGGCGGAAAATAACAAAACAAAGAGGCCCAATCAATCGCAGTCCCAGCGAGAACGGAGATATACCCGGGGAGAAGGAGAGAACAAAGGGCGTAAGGATAGACCGTAAAGGACGAAGAAAGCGAGCACGTCCGCCGTAGAGGAGCGAATTCTCCCCGGCAAAAACTTGACGCAGCTATTTCTTATGCGAGCAAACAAAAGCCAGGAATGGGATCGACGGTAAAAGTGCGCGGATCTGATGGATATGAATATCTTTAATGGTACGTTGCCGCCACAAAGTGTCTCGCATCGCGAACGCAAACTAATGGAATGTTCTTTGCCCAAGCACCGGGGAACGTAATCGGTATAGAAAAACATGCCGCGATAATGGAACGTTCCGTGCCACTTCTTTCCCGGAGATCCTATCATTCCGAGGCACACTCGTTCTCGCGGCTGCCGGGTACGTCCACAACCATTTTCCGATTATGTCAGTTTGTGCGTGTTCGCGCGTTCTCGCCGTTACAAC
This sequence comes from Ceratina japonica, assembly GCA_019453355.1. Classification (NCBI taxonomy): domain Eukaryota; kingdom Metazoa; phylum Arthropoda; class Insecta; order Hymenoptera; family Apidae; genus Ceratina; species Ceratina japonica. The sequence goes on along the minus strand of SMSR01013580.1, from coordinate 14,665 downwards.
GGCCACCAGACATTTCTATTTCCAGGTTACATGGCTACGAGCCCTTCACGTCCCTCGGTCGTTCCGCCGTTCCGATTTCCGCTCGTTTCGGTTTATAGTTCCAGTTACATCGATTTCAACCCACTTGTGCCCTTCTATATCGATTCTAGAACTAATAAACTGATTTTCGAACACCGTTGTACTCCCACAAAAACCCCAGATTACGTCGATCATTATTGTATCGACATTCGAATGGCTATTACTATCGCGTGCAAGCGCTCTCACGTTGATTAGTTGCTCACAAATCAAGTAACGGCAGTAAGACACGAAATAAAATTACGAGGGTCTGCGTTAAACGCCGGCTACTCCTTTCTTTGGTTGCAATAAAATTTCGGAACACCACGGTAGTGCTATACGGGTGAAAAAAACCGCGGGGAGCTCATCGGGCCGGCAGAAATCGAAGCTGGACGCGCTCGCCCGGAACGCTGCGTTGCTTTAACGGAATTCTCCACAAATTCGCCGGTAAGCATGCCGTTCCGCCTTTTAATTCGGCCCGTGTCCGATCGATCGATTCGTTTTCACTGGTCCGACTACAATTTTTTCAACCATTTCCGAAGAGAGCTTGAAAGAAATCTCTATCTCACCTTCAACTTCCCACGCTTTTTTTAATAAAACTTTAATAGATCCGGCAAAAATTTCGTACCGTTTCTTTGCGATCGTCAGAATAGGTATGCAAGAAGCCTGTTCATAATTTCGCGCATAATTTCATCCCCCGAGTCCAAGAGTTGAGATTTTAATTTATCGTTTAATAGAATCCTCTCGGGTTCGATCACGGGTCACAGGGAAATCAGTAGCGCAGCCCGGGCATACCGCGGGAAGATAGAGAACCATAAAGGGTTTCGAGGAGGAGGACGTACCCAATAACTAAAGAAGCTGCTGATTTATCGCCGCCCGGATTCTTCGATGCACCGGCCGAAGATATTTCACCGTTGCAACGGCGGCGGCGTCGGTCGGTCGGTCGGTCGGTCGGTCGGCTTCGAGAAGCATCGACCCCATTGACCAGGAAATATGTATTTCCGGGATATCGTATAACTCGCGCGTAATATGACTGAGACACGGAGCCGGCGCTTCCCTCCTTTTTTTTTTAATTTGAATTTCTGGCAAAAGGTCGTGTAACACGGTCGAGTGAGCTCGAGAGACTTTGCTCTTTGATCTGGGTCAAGAACAACCGTCGCTAGTAGGAAATGGAGGGAAGTAGGGGAAGGGAGAGAGAGAGAGAGGAAAAAATTGGAGGTTCAAGAGCGTCGGGATTGTAGTTGAAAAATTGTAGTAATTAAGAGTGGGCCTCCCGCGTATTATTTTCTGCAAAATCCCATCCGCTTCCGCCGCCGGTTCCGCCCGTTTCAACGCTAATAACGATGAACAAAAGCGACTGCCGAATATTATTTCTATCCAATATTGAATGGAGTATCGCTCGAAATTAGCGTAAACGTATAATTTCGATTGTCTGACCACAGCCAGGATTAATTGAACAAAGAAGAAAATATCCGATCGAAAGCTATGCTTGTTACTTGTTATAAATTCGGCGTATTCGCTAATTTGAACAGGTCTACTAATAATTACTGTCGATAAATTAGTTTTAAAAATGTATTGGAAAACGACATTAATTATCACTAGACCTAATATATGAACACGCGTGGGTGGAGAAAAACTTGTAAAGGATACCAGAGTAGTAATCTTATACTGGAACTTCTACCAATAATTCACTGCGTTGATTAAAACTCTTCGTCGCTCGTAAAATTGAAATCTCATTTTTCCAACCCGATGGATATTTCGATTTTAATTAGCGGCGATACAAAGGAAGAAATTCCTTCGATAATTCACCGCGTCTTAAGAAATTAAACTTTCTTCTTACCGAAAGTAGTTCGACCGGGACTATTCGTCGCCATCGGCGTCGTAACCGTTGACTCGCATCACTAGCCAGAGAGTAGAACAACACACAGACTTTTACACTTAGCTAAAAAAAAATAAAAATAATTCTCTCAATCATCGTGGATTGCCAAAGTACGATAAATATTGGATACAAGCATATATACATCGATAATCGGAGGATTTGTTGGGAGATTGAAATTTTTTGTTATTAGCTCTACATATTTGAAGCGCAGGATACGAATTCATCATTGACTGATTGCTGACATGAAATGAATCCCCCGCGTGGTTTTCGATATTCGCGAGCGCACGCTTCTCGTTAATGGACTGTGGAATCACCGGGGGATGGAAAATCAACCAAGGAAAACGCGTGCCACCGCTTTTCAACAGCAATCGCTCCCCCCTCGGAGGAGATTGCTGCGGCAGCAACGTATCCCAATTTCCGGAAACCGTGCATTTTCCTCTGTCTCTCTTCGTCCGGAGCGGACGGCGGCGATTCATTCGATTCGTGGCTTACCCACGACGGTCTGTTTATTCGCGGCTCGTTCGTACCGCGAGAGAACCACGAATTAATTTTTCTCCTCGAGATCGATCCGTTTGTTATTGCCCACAGCGAACAATCAACGCGAGCTCCCCACTTTGTCAGCTGCCGTTCCTCCTGTTATTCAAATTCGCCTTCTACACACAAACGTGTCACGCTTTTTATAACATGACTTATCACTTATAGATTCTCCTCCGAATAAGTACAAATCGCTTTTACACGTAGAACAATCTCCATTTTACGATCGTGTTCTTCAATTATTTTTTAACATTTCCTGCGTGAGGTATCTCATTACGATCTCTCATTACAATTAACACCCCCCAATTCGTCAGATCCCTGCAATTCTTCACCCATCCACTTGCCCAAATACAACGGTCAGCTCATCGCGTGCCGGTCGTTACACCGGAGAACCAGCTCCGTGTCCGGCATGAAACGAGCGACGATTTATCCCCCGTCATCCGCTCATACCAGACATCAACGGGAGAGTGAACAAAATCCAAAAAGGCACGCACGATACTGGCCAATCGGAGGAGGGAAATAAATGAGGGAGAACAAGAGAATGAAATGAAACAGCGACCAGTCGATCATCGTCGGTCCACGCAATTTCGTATCCTCTTTATTTCTATTATACCTTTTATTCCCCACGCGTCCCCCGTCGTTCGATTTCCCTTCTTCCTCTCCGGAGTCGCCGCTCGGAGCATTCTCGCGAAACAAAATAGCTCGAAGCTGTTGTTCGCGGGGTTACTCTATCACCGGCTGCCGAGAGGCCGAGGGTGACCGTCGTCTGGGGGGTGGCCGGATCGATAGGTGGGGCGCATGGCCGCAGAGAGCCACGGCCCCGAAAACTTTCACCCCCCGTGAACACCGTGTACTCGCCGCGTTGTTTCCGGCGTCCTGTCCGCGCGTTGTCTTCGCTAAGACGCCGCGAGAGAGCAACACGCCACCCCGTTCGAGTCCACCCGTCGCGGCGAAACAGCCCCCTCTCGCGTGATATACGCCCCGCGGTCGCGGCGTCTAATGCACGATTTTAATTAGGCGATGAATGCGCTTCCGTATACTCGCGAGAGTTTTTCTTGTTGGTATTCACGAAAGGAAAAAAGACGATTGTTCGAAGTGGGTCAGGCCGGCGGCGTCCGGGATCGGAATTGCTGTATTTTTGTTGGACGGGTTTGATTAGTAGAGTGGATCGGGGTGGCCTTTAATTGATGGGTCTCCGGTGGGGTTTGATTTTTCTGCGTGCGCGCACTTCTAGATCCAGGTGTCGGGTAAATATTTTCTGAAAACCGCCGTTAGAAACGCGAGTTGGTTGTTTATATTATTCCAACGTCGGGAACGAGTTTCTCCGCTCGGATTTGTACAAAAATTTAGCTCTGTTTACGCGTCAACAATAAAGCTTCCACGAAAATTTATTTAATAAAGTTGCCCGCGCGTATTTATAAATGTTTGAGACGAGAATACATAAAGTGGAAATCAATTTTATTCCCTCAAAGCGGAGAAATGACGATTAAGTATTTGATTAATTTTACGATGGGGATGGTTTTAAAATACGTTTCATATTGCCTGAGACGATTCTGACCTCGGCGAGGAATCGCATAATTAAAGAGCATTTTCAGAGTTGAAGAGTGATCATGATACGGACGAGCAAAGGTGGAGCGAAGCGAGGTTTACATGAAAATTCTTAGGGAAATTCCTCGCCCACGGAAACGCGAGAAATATGCGAGCGTAATTATATTAAGGTTCATCGGTGTGTCCGGGCAGAAAAAGAGTGGCCCCGAGGGGCCCCTTCTCTCCGTTCCTAGCCGACGCTAATTGATTTTTTACACCACCCATCTCCCTCTTGGTTCTCTGCCGGCAAACTCTGGCCACCCTCTCTTTTTTTTCTACTTTCTCCTCAAGACGTAGGATTCTCTCCTCGGAAGCCGCGAGCCAAGCGGATTTTCCGTATACCGACACTCTCCCCCGTTTTATATTCATTTACAAGAACCAAATAAAATGTTCCTGGTAAAGTGTGCACGCTGATTAAATATTATACAGACCGCAAGCGGGTTTTTTATTTATTCTAAATCTCAAATAAATTGCATAACGATTTTGAACCTTTGATAAATTTGTTTGGGAACGTGGTTTCATTTAAAACGAATTAAGTCGATTCGATGCGAGTATATTAAAGACCCGACAGGCTGCGACGACGATAGATAAAAAATGTAGTTTACGTGAATATATGTGCGGCACTGCAATCACGAGCAGATATAAATAACATTTTCGCTAGGCAGAAACCATTAAAAAATGTTTCTTTCAGCTTTTAAGCGTTAATTGGACGTCGGCAAGGTTGACTAACGACGCACCCTGCTTAGAGACAGTAAATCTCTGCTCTTCTTCCTTCCTCCATTAACATTTTTCTCTGCTTCTAATCCCAGGACGGACATAGTATCATACTCTACCCTCATAAATCCTCGAAGATCGGAAATGTTTATTTAAAAAATTGTTTCCTGCACTTTCTACTGTCAATAGAGAAATTCTTAATAAAATATTTGTTCGGGGGAAGAACGCGGCCACGAAGCTGGGAGGAATTACGTCGACGGTTTTTTTCTTCTTTCCTCGAGAAATGCCACGCTTTCGAGTAATCCCAGGGGAGGAAGGAGCCAGGGAATCGGGCGCTTCCACCGAAAAGCCGTCAAGATATTTTTTTTTTCGCCTCTGCTCGCGAACCATGTGATTCATCGAGCGAGGCGGAAACGATCTACGCTACTCCGGCGCACTTCCGTTCCGATGCCTCCACGGCTTTCGACCATCCGTGCACGCCTTCGAATCGAAAACTCGTTCCACTTCTTTCTCGAGGAAATCGATCCGCGAAACCACTCGACTTTGTTCCAGTTATTGGACCCTCGACATTCTCGCCCGAGAACCACTGGTTTACTCCGTTTTCAAGGACTTCGTCATTATCCTTGCGGAACTCCATAACACGTCCCGAAGAATCGCGGTTCATAGATCGTACATTTTGCTGATTATTACGACAAAATGTTTATTAAACAAAAAGATTATTTCATTTAACTTTTAAGTCAGATAATTGTTAATCCCAGAAAATCCCTTTTGGGGTAGCTTTCCCGAGCCAGATTCTCGGGGGTTTTACGACCGCGTTGTTCCCGCATAGACAAACGATTATTTTCTGCGTAAGTTCTAGCTCTGGCAACCTTTTCATTAATCTCGGATAACAAAGACGCCGACCGTTGCTAATGTCCGCATACGTATAACGTTTCCCATTAAAATCTTGCGCCGCTCTTGCCGAGTATAAATAGCGTGTTTAAATGGGGAACACGGCTGTGCACGTGTATACTCGCTCGGGTTTTCGAGTGGGTACGCGCTGCCATAGTCCCGCGCGGCTATCAGCCATCTTTGTATAATATTTCCGCGTTGAAACGACAAAGCGGGGAACTGACAACGANTTACGACCGCGTTGTTCCCGCATAGACAAACGATTATTTTCTGCGTAAGTTCTAGCTCTGGCAACCTTTTCATTAATCTCGGATAACAAAGACGCCGACCGTTGCTAATGTCCGCATACGTATAACGTTTCCCATTAAAATCTTGCGCCGCTCTTGCCGAGTATAAATAGCGTGTTTAAATGGGGAACACGGCTGTGCACGTGTATACTCGCTCGGGTTTTCGAGTGGGTACGCGCTGGCATAGTCCCGCGCGGCTATCAGCCATCTTTGTATAATATTTCCGCGTTGAAACGACAAAACGGGGAACTGACAACGAGGGGGGGGAAGCGCGACAAGAAGGGCGCATGGGCGGGTTGAAGTTTTCGCGAAATTTTTTGAAACAGCGAAGGGACTTCTTGCTGTCAACACTCGCGAATTAGTATGGAAAACTTCACGGGAAAAGAGCCTCGACAGGATGCTTCAGGAATACAAAGGTAACTGGGTTAGCGAGGCTTGCAAAAGGAAACGAAGAAAGCTTTAATAAACACCCGGAGAGCTCTTTCAGAATATCTGCCTAGCGAGAAAGGGAGTAGCGTTTACGAAAATTAGGTTCCGTTTGTGAAAGGCCTTCAAACTCCCGGTAATTCTTTGCTTCGACATTAAGAATGTCCATTTCGTTCTCCCGTCTTCAGCAGTTCCCTCATTGCGCCAAGGAAAATCGTCAAGTATAATTACGTGCAAACAAGTTTCATACATAAATAAGTCGAACGCGCAGCTGGGTAACTTCGTCAACCGAGAGAGAGATTTTTCCCTACCCCCCTCACCGCCCCCGGGTAAGTTAACGGGGAACTTCGTACGAGGAGGTACAGTCTTTATCGAATGAAGAGGTCCTTGTAAAATTTACGAGTCGACGAACTTTCCGGTGTCCCTATCAACGATCAAAGAAAATCCATTCTTATTGAAAACAATGGGGTGTCCCTTTCGGCGGTAGAAACTTTTGAGTGGTCCACCGAACTCTTCTCGATATCCCCGCGAACTCTTTGAACGGCGCGATAAGTTGATAAGGCGGAAGGAACGATTAAATAACCGACGAAAAGGGAGAACGAGTTTGCTCTTGTCACGATAAGCCTCTTGACTCTCGAGCGGGAGCGGATGAAATTAACTTCATGTTAAAACAATTCTTATTGTCGGACCAACGAGGACCGCCACTCGAAAGCTTCGAGCTTCCTCCGAATGAACTGCCAAGTGCTTTCAAAAACCGAGGAGAAATTCAAACTGATTTGACAATCGAAAATGACACAATGCTATTCTAATTATTTCTATATACAGGGTCCCATTTAAGTTTGTAAAAAATCTCGAAAAGAGGTGATTTAAAAAAAACAAACTGACACATGTCCTTTAGTGTGTCGAGTGGGAAGTCAGATGGCACTACTAGTTTTTTAATGCGTGGGCAGTTTTAAAGTCATTTCAAGGTCATCTTGTCTTTTTTTATCATATTATCTTTCTTTATCACAATTATTGGACCTATGGGAAAATCGCATACAACCATTTTTATAGCTGACGATTAGAGCTACAATTTCTGCATGCGACATTTTTTGCTAGGGTCAATAGTTCTCGAGTATTTTGCAAAAAACTGTTTTTCCGTTTTTTGTCAATAACTCGTTAACTATTGACGATACAAAAAAAATGTTTCAAACAGAAGTTATGCACCTTTTTGCGTAGAATGTGATTCCGAAATAAAAAATATGGGTTTATGATAAAAAAAAACAAAATTATCTTGAAATGACCTTGAAAACATCCACGCATTAAAAAACTAGTAGTGCCATCTGACTCTCCACTCGAAACACTAAAAGACACGTGTTTTCTACAATTACATTTTTTACAATCTCGACTTAAATGGAACACTCTGTATAATTTCATTAATTTTCTACCGATTATAAAACACTTTCTTTGTCAATTATTGTACTGAAGAATATGACTTTTATAAGCGTTGTGAAGTTATAATTTCATATCCGCATGGAAAGAGTGAGCAAAATCAAAAGGAAAACGAGATCCATTAGAATCAAGCTGCTAATCGACCTGGAGGCCTCGCAGAGGATAGATGTTCAAACCAAAAAAGGAAGAAAAGCGTATCTACTCAAAGCAACGAGCGCCCGTAACATAAAACATTCAGAAGGATGCTTTTACCTTTCAGTCCCACGCACTGGGGCGCAGAAAAAATTTATTAAGCCTACCCCTATATGCATCGCTACTCGGTGGTGGTTTCGTTTCCATGCGGAAAAAAAAATTGCGAACGAATCCATGCACAACGGAAACGGGTAAATAAAAAAGGAGAGAAACGCGGGTAGCAAGATGCGTCCCCGTTTTGAGAGAGACCCAACGGGTCTGTGGCGAATTTTTTCGATTGGAAAACGCATAAGGAGAGTGTTTATGCAAGCCGTCAGTGAACGGTACCAATTGAATGGCTCGAATTGAAAACGCTTTCAAAACGGATATGTATGCATACATATGTATGCGCGTATCTACGTACGAGCGTATACGTATGTGGAGCAGCGGGAATTTTTGAGCGGCTGTCAAGAGATTCTATGGAATCCAGGGGTTCGACCCAATGCGACCGCGATACCCGATCGCTTTCGACGTTCTCGAAATTCGAATGTCGCGATAAGAACCGTTCTGATATTAATTTTTATTCATAAATCAATATGGAATTTCCGTTTATCGGATTTATCACAAAAATAAAGAACAAACGTATGGCGTATTAACAAAACATATACGTTTAACTTGTCACTGACTAATACTACTGTCAGTCGCTATCGGATGTTCCACCCGGCTTGATATATTTGATAGATTATAATATTTATTCTGCTCACAGTATTCCCCGCATAAATCTACTGTTCTTCCTATTCCCCAATCACACAACAGGAAGTCGAAATGTCTCGAGGTTTGAATTAGAAATCGAGGATCGGGCCAAGTATCTGTGCGATAAAATCTCGTCAGGCTGGAACCCTCTTCAGAGGTCGAACACACGGAATTAAGTCACGGGGTCTCGTCTCGACGAGTTGAACGATATAGTGCTCAGGCCTCAGTGGCTCGGCCATATTGGCCGGGGGAAAATATTTCGGGATTTACGGCCGCGTATAAATCCCCGAGGTCAATGGGGAAAGTTTCCCTATTATTTTTGTCGCCAGCCGTCGCGATCGAGCGCCCCGGGCAACACGTTCCCAACGTGTAATCCACCGGCTCCTCTATCTACCTGCCTCGAGAGATCGTCGATCTTCCTCGGTTATGTCCGGGATAAAACGGACAGAACGTTGCGTTTCGATGTCACCTGGACCGTCGCTGATTTTTCAAATATTTTTACGGTTTGATTGACGTTTGATTGAAACGGATCAATCCTTCCTTGCGGGACTTCCAAAGGAAAAAATATACTCTGAATTAACAACAGCGGTTCAAAGGCTTGATTAAAATGTAAGAGAAGTGAATAATGTATTATATTTATACGTGAAAAGAGAGAAAACCAGTAAAGGGTGGAAAAAAAATGTAGGGGACTTCTAGAGAAACTAAAAGTCGGTCTGTCGGATGTTTTTTCCCGGTCTCACTTCGAGTTCTCGCGTGCGAAAAATATTTTGCACGAGGAGGAGGAACTGTTTGGTCGCGAGGCGTCCAAGTGTCGGAAGCCGTGAGAGGATTATCGTGGAATGTCTTCACGGAAAAAGTGTTACCGGGCTTCTTGCCGGCGCTGCCTGTGGCTAGCTTTTCGTCGCCGCGAGCGATCGCCCCGGAAAAGTTCGCAAACGCCCCGTCGAAACTCGCTTCCGACTTTCCCGTGCCCCCTCCCCCCCCACCCTCATCCACTACTTTTTCCACGAGCAGACTTTCATGCGAGTCGAATCGTACCGGGACGTCCTCTTAATAAAATTTAAGTGTCTCTAGGCACCCGGAGTCGATGGAATTATTTTTCAGAACAAAAAACAACACCGATTCCCACCTAGAAATGGTATTGCGGTGTTTATGGCAATTGTCGTTCACAGTTAAAAGATATCAAGAGCATAAAGGAAATAATCACTTGTCTACGTGAGACTTCCAATAATTATAGAATTTTAATTATGCAATTAAATTATTGAATACAATATTATTGTACTTGAAAAACCTTTTTACAGAAAAAACTCTTAGTATATTATTAAGTTTTTTGACGATACACCGCACGATTGATGAACCTCTCACCTGATAAATTGTATCTTTCTGCGGCCCTCGCGTGGGTGGAGTAATATCCCTCCATGGGATTAGATCAATCATAATAAATGGTACCCTTTTCCAAAAGAAAGCCTCCGGCCAGAGATCAACCGACGGCCAATATATTTAACTCATAAATCCACTTTCCCACAAAAGATTCTAATTTATTCCATTCACAAGCTCGCTCAATGAAACAAGAAAAAAAGAGAGAAATTGAGGAATTTCAATCATTATTCAAGAGCAGGACGAGGTACAATTTGCGTGGAAAAATTTAGAGAAATAACGCGTTGAATTAATGAATGGACGAATCCGTTCGGATAAATCATAATCCTTTTGTCATATCTCGGAATCTTGGAAGAAATAAGAAGATTTGGGACGCGCTGCTGGTACAGACGCGCGGATAATTCTACTGTAAATCTTTATGGCTTCTCGTCAAAGCGCGAGCGAGCCGTTGTTAATGGATTATTCCGAGGAAATTGCTCGACAGCGATCGGTTGCTTGAGCTGCGCGAAGCCGCGTGGCAGCGGGTAAAGGGGATACGGGTAATCCGTGTGGTACGAACGGCGTGCATGATACATTGCTCGAGAAGTAACATCGGCGCGAGTACAGAGGACATATTTCCAGTAGTAGGGACGTCGCATAATGCGCGAGCATCCGCCGGCATATTTAATCCGCTTTGAAACGCAAACAAGGATTTTATCGTGGATACACCGTTCTGACATCCTTCGACCGTATTAAACACAACGCAGACCTTCTGATTTGTGATCACGCCGCGCGGAAAACGCGCTCCGCCGAGCATGTTCAACCTTCAGTTTTACTTTTTTCGGTTATATCCATCGGTAGACGGTGTTTTATGTAGCAACGATCAAATTGCCGTGAATTAATTCAGACCGGGTCAAAAACGTTCCTTCTTACGACCGGAAATTATCGCGTAACGATCATTAAATATACACGACGGAAAATCAACTGATGAAAATTGGGTTACGTTTTCCAATTAAACGTTTCCTCCCGCCAATTATTGACAGCCAATATTTCCTGGCTCACGTCAAAGTCCTGAAACAACACTTCCTATAAGAAGCGTCGAAACAGCTCTTATCGAATCGCGATTCAGTGCTTCCACTCGAGCAGGTAAAGACAATCGTGATTGTTTGATTTTTCTTCCACTCACAATCTCTATTTCGAACGTCAATTAAAAGTTCAACNTCACCTGATAAATTGTATCTTTCTGCGGCCCTCGCGTGGGTGGAGTAATATCCCTCCATGGGATTAGATCAATCATAATAAATGGTACCCTTTTCCAAAAGAAAGCCTCCGGCCAGAGATCAACCGACGGCCAATATATTTAACTCATAAATCCACTTTCCCACAAAAGATTCTAATTTATTCCATTCACAAGCTCGCTCAATGAAACAAGAAAAAAAGAGAGAAATTGAGGTATTTCAATCATTATTCAAGAGCAGGATGAGATACAATTTGCGTGGAAAAATTTAGAGAAATAACGCGTTGAATTAATGAATGGACGAATCCGTTCGGATAAATCATAATCCTTTTGTCATATCTCGGAATCTTGGAAGAAATAAGAAGATTTGGGACGCGCTGCTGGTACAGACGCACGGATAATTCTACTGTAAATCTTTATGGCTTCTCGTCAAAGCGCGAGCGAGGCGTTGTTAATGGATTATTCCGAGGAAATTGCTCGACAGCGATCGGTTGCTTGAGCTGCGCGAAGCCGCGTGGCAGCGGGTAAAGGGGATACGGGTAATCCGTGTGGTACGAACGGCGTGCATGATACATTGCTCGAGAAGTAACATCGGCGCGAGTACAGAGGACATATTTCCAGTAGTAGGGACGTCGCATAATGCGCGAGCATCCGCCGGCATATTTAATCCGCTTTGAAACGCAAACAAGGATTTTATCGTGGATACACCGTTCTGACATCCTTCGACCGTATTAAACACAACGCAGACCTTCTGATTTGTGATCACGCCGCGCGGAAAACGCGCTCCGCCGAGCATGTTCAACCTTCAGTTTTACTTTTTTCGGTTATATCCATCGGTAGACGGTGTTTTATGTAGCAACGATCAAATTGCCGTGAATTAATTCAGACCGGGTCAAAAACGTTCCTTCTTACGACCGGAAATTATCGCGTAACGATCATTAAATATACACGACGGAAAATCAACTGATGAAAATTGGGTTACGTTTTCCAATTAAACGTTTCCTCCCGCCAATTATTGACAGCCAATATTTCCTGGCTCACGTCAAAGTCCTGAAACAACACTTCCTATAAGAAGCGTCGAAACAGCTCTTATCGAATCGCGATTCAGTGCTTCCACTCGAGCAGGTAAAGACAATCGTGATTGTTTGATTTTTCTTCCACTCACAATCTCTATTTCGAACGTCAATTAAAAGTTCAACAGTTATAATTGCTTTGCAACGAATACTAACGCCGAAACCGTATAATAAAAAAGTAATTTAGCGAAGTCTCGTCGCAGATCAATTCGTCCCACACTATGCATTTGTCAGCGATATTCGGCTCTCGAACTAGTCGCATGATCGAATCGACTTTTGTTGCGCGCTCCCCTTCATTGGAGGAAACCCACCCCCTTTTGCCAGCGGGGAACACTTAAGCCTCGCTTATATAACAGCAAGAGCCGGGGATTTTCGTTCAAGAGCACGTACCGCAAATGTTACAAGTAATACGTTCGAAAAGATAATTTGGCTTATCGTACGAGTGGTTCCATTTGAGGGTTCGTAAATCCATGAACCCGGTACAATTCTTCGTCTTAAAAAAAAAGTATCAACGAAATTCGATAAACTTTATTTATTTATTTATTATTTTTTTTTTTAATTCACGGGTAATTAACCTTTTTATATATTGAAGAGAGTGGTACAGAGCAGTAAAAAAAAGAAAAAAAAAAGAAAAAGGGATATTATAACGACTGAGAAGCAAAAAAAGAACAAAGCTTTCTTCTAATGACTGAGCTGGAGTCAATAAAAATTTCAAAAATGTGACAAAATCTGTTGGCTTTAGATAATTGTTTTTATATATTGAAGAGAGTGGTACAGAGCAGTAAAAAAAAGAAAAAAAAAGAAAAAGGGATATTATAACGACTGAGAAGCAAAAAAAGAACAAAGCTTTCTTCTAATGACTGAGCTGGAGTCAATAAAAATTTCAAAAATGTGACAAAATCTGTTGGTTTTAGATAATATTCTGTTTACTACATTAGAATGTCCAAATCGAGAATGTCTCACTGTACAAAAAGTTTTGTTAGGTCTGAGATTGCGAGATGGAGCGTATAATTTGATTTGCTCCAGGAGAGCAGGAGAGTCTATTTTATGATTAAGTAAGTTAGAGAGGAAAATTAGTTCCGAGATCGTTCTTCTATTTCCAAGGGTGGTTATACCAAATTTCAGCATGATTGCTGAAAAGTCATGGTCCAAGTAGCACATAGGGTGTTCAGTAAGGATAGAAGGGTGACGAAGGAATTTATGTTGAATACTCTCAATTTATTGTTCGTTTTACTGAGTTTTCTAAGAAAATATCTTTAATTGGATAAAATCATCTTGCTTACAGACTGATTGATACATACAAATATTAAATAATTACATTTGATTCAGCAATCGAATTTAATATTTCACGAGTTATAGTTCAAAGAATACACTTGATAAAACTCCTGATAAATTGATTTCCACGTTAAATATTTCAAAAGCGGAGCGGCACGGCCGGATATCGATCAGAGAAGTTCGAGAGGAACACGATGGACACTCTTATGATCACGTTTCGAATCGGGGGGGAACGGGGACAGGGCCGGCCATGCGGTATTCGTGCTAGGCATCGTTGGCACGCTGCTTCCAGGACGCGAGACAATTCGTGGGATTCCGTTAGCGGACAGAAAATGCGCTTATGCCCGTAACGTTACGCGTGATCGAGGCTACGACCGCGCTGCTACCCTGCTTTTCCTCCGTGCCCCTCCGCCTACGCTACGCCCGAACGAAATTCTGCGCGAAATTGCGGACGGAACGTCGCATCGCCTCGCGTCGCAGCCTCCGATTCTACCGCTGCGATGCCCGATGAGTTTACACGCCTGTTTTAGCCTACCCCCGTATAGCATTAATTCGCCCGTGGCCTGAATTTCCGGTTTACCGATACGTACATGCCGTCGAAGCGTCGACTAACTATGGTCAAAGAAAGCAATTCTCATTCATCGAATCGATTAGTATTTCTGAATTAAACGGAAATAGAAAACTCGTAAGAAGAAAATGCAAATTTGTAAGAGAATGCTTGTGCGAGTGCGTGAAGTTTTGAGAGTAACAGGTTTAAAGAATATCAGCAATTTCCTGAGTATTATGTATATGTATATACTTGAAATGAACGGCGCGTCGCGTGAAACGTCTCGCAATTTGTATCGCGAGCCGGTAATACAAGAAGAACGATGGCGTTCCTCGTTGCGCCGGATAAAAGCTTGCATTGTTGCCTATAATAATGACGCGACGACGTCGTTTTAAGAATTCCCGATTTTTATTGAGGAAACGAGGCGACTTACTTTTCCCTTATCATGAT
>SMSR01013575.1:20345-42439 GCA_019453355.1 Ceratina japonica | reverse complement strand
CGAACAGAGCGTTCCTTCCGACCTTCATGTACTCCTTGCCCATCTTCTTGGGCGACCGGATCCCGAACAAAGACCCTATGAACTTCATCTTAAGGTTCTCGCGACGGAACTTCACGAAAGGAGATCACAGAAATTTTCTCTCTCCCCCTCGACTCGTTCGACACTGGTATGCAATCGGCGTTTGCGATCGCGTACGAAGTTCCTCGGGCGCGGTGTTATCCTTACAGGATGCGGTATCGGTGGCGAAAGGAGACGAGATCGCAGAGGCGATACCACCGTCCGCGATAATTAAGCTAATTGGTCGATTCGTGCTCTGTTTATTTTTCTCGCGGAGACGCTACCGTTTCGANAGGATGCGGTATCGGTAGCGAAAGGAGACGAGATCGCAGAGGCGATACCACCGTCCGCGATAATTAAGCTAATTGGTCGATTCGTGCTCTGTTTATTTTTCTCGCGGAGATGCTACCGTTTCGGGTTTCGTCACGGTCGATCTACAATGCGTTACGTTCGAGAGGTATGCCTTGTCTCACGTCACTTCTCCGAGCATTGTTTCCATGTGCGATCACGATCTGTTCTTAAAACACTGTCGGCGTACATCGTTTCCTGTCTTCCCTCGCGGTTCCGATTTTTCTTTCCCGTCGCCTCCTTGTCACACTTTTCCAGTTACGAGGACACCGCTCTTCGAGCTTGACGGCTCTTCCACGATTTTCGCTCGCTCGCACGCTGTTACGCTGTCGTTTCTTGAAACAAAAAGAACGAATTATGATAAATAAGAATTAATCACGTTTAAAATCGGCGCCGAAGAACAGTTGTTTAATTGTTAGCACGTTAAAGTCAGAAAGATTTCGTTCCGTTTATTCGATGCCAATCATTCAATTAATCGGCGGATCGTTATTTTATAACGCAACAGACTTCGAAACCTGATGTCGTCCGGACACGTTTCATTGAACATCTGAAATTGGAGTAACCGCGAGTATTATCGAAATTCGATACGTCCACTTCGTGCAAATGAACTATCATTGCGATTCATTCAATTTACGAAGTATTCAGATTATGAACGAAATATTCATAGGATTTCGACTTTCTCGTACATCTTTATCTCAAATGCGATTCATCGATCATTCACAGGACATTTACAAAATTCATCAGACATTTTCTGACAAAATTACCAGAGCAAAAATCTTTCACACATGAAATAGAGAGGGAAATAAATTAGGACATTCGTCTCGCGAAAAAACTAAACGATTGTCAAAGTGGTAAGCACTGTGGCTGGCAGTACTGCTTGCACGACGTGCAATTAAGTGTTATGAGCGACATTGCGATGCGTCTGCCCATGTAACTTTCGTTAAAAAAAAAAGTTGCTTATCCTTTATGTTACATAACTGTGTTGGGCGTCCGCCGATTCCCCTTCGATTGCGTCATTACTGTCATCGAGGATTACCCAATTGACCCCTTCTTCTGATATTAAAACTGCAGTGCATCCCGAGCGCAGTAACAAATCTTTTGTTCGTCTAAATGCAGGTATAAATTTGATTAGACAGTGGCAATAATTAATTAGTACAATAAAAGATTAAAGTGATCAATATAAAATGTCGCAACGATTCGTCGGCAAGCTAAAAAGACATCGTTGCGAAGTTCTACGATTGATCATTCTAATTATTGTAATAAATCAGAATCATTGGCAGTGCCTAATAAAATTTATCACTAGATAAATATGCTGTAGAACGTTAGAGCTGTGCCTAGTACGATTTACATGAGTTCGAACGTCTTCGCTTATAATTGATTGCTATACTTTAATCACTTCGGTCCGTGATTTATCGATGAATCGCCGATTAAAAGTATAATTTCATGGATTCGTCTCGTGAATGAAACGAGATGCATTCTTCGGTGCTTGTTTGAATAGAATTACGTGTTGAGAAACGTGAGATAAAGAGGTAACGGCGGTGTAAAATTTTACGACCAGGTAGAACCCCGTCAGTGAATGAAAAGTAATTAGCCACGAATACGAGAATCGCACTAAAGACGTGACAAGCGAGAACTTTGAACCAACAATAGGAGTTCTCGGTTCTTTACTCCGAACGCACTTGCATTTTCTTTGGGGCAAGTATATACTTCGAACGAAACGAGTAAAACCGTTGTACAAATATAAAAGATGATGGAAAGTAGAAACGGTTCCTACGTGAGAGATGAAAGTTCTCGTTTTCGGCGCGCTCGGTAATAACAGGGTCAGAGGTCGTACGAACGGACGAAATTCCGGGCGAGCAATTTAGAACGGAAATAAAAGCACGCGCACTACGAAAACTAGTAGCACTTTCACTGCTCGTTAGCACGAGTGCTTAGTGTTTACTCACATGCCGTACGCATCGGTTCCGCATCTGAGAAAGTAAGCAACAAACATTTCTCTCATTATGATATGTACAATGTCGCATCGTATTGCGCAACTCGATCAAATTTTATTACCGAGGAAAGGACAGTGGAAAGTTCGAGAAAAATGCCGTTCTCGCAGATCCACGAATACGAGATCCCAAACAAATTACAGAATTTGTATATAACTTTATACTTATTCGTTGCAATTAAAGATGATTTATTTACCACGCTTATCTCAGGAATTTTTATGTAACTGATGTCAGAGGACACGAATTTTTTTAGCGTGCACACGCGAAACGTAGAAAGCGATGATTCGAAAAAATCTGTTAATCGGTTTGGCATACGGATTCCCCGTTTCGAAAGAATCCCGTCTTTTGCAACATCTGCATTTCACTCTTTGATCTTCATTCACGTTTACGTGTTGGACGAACATAAACAGATCCGATGATTCGATTGGGACTCATTCATCTCGAGCTCGGATGAGAGCACGTAGACGTTATGAAAATTCCTTTTGTTGGTTGATCGCGATTAAGTAATCGAAACCGCGCGAAGACGGGCGTGGAATTTCAAGAATACGAAACAAACTTTTTATGGAAGAACGTTTTACTCCTATCGACTGAGAACGTGGCAATAACAGTAAACAATGTTGAAGTCATTTGAAATAATAGAACGGGGACTAAAATTATATTTGTAATTAAGATCCGTAATTACGCTTACTATGTTGTCAGTTGTAGCTACTTGTACGAGAACTAATGCAATGTAGAGAATAAATAGACAGAGGAATGCAATATGATTGGTGTCATTATGCAAAGACGAAAAGTGGAACTGTTCGTCAACACGCGATGGAACCGTTACATCCCTGAAGAGCGACAAGATAATAGTTCTCTAGCCCTGAGAACCGAGGACTTTTTAACCGGAATCCAAGGTATTCAACGATCTCAGCGTTAAAAAATATTCTCTGATTATGATGTTTGCCAGCTGAATCGCTTGACTCTTACCTTTCAATTAATAATAACAGAAGCGCGTAACACTGACGTACTTTAGCAAACAACAAACATAATTGAAGCGAGAAAAAATATTCGAGCGGTCTAAGCGGATTATCTAACTTCGGGATACATAATTTTTTTTTGCGTTTTGAGGTGTTCCTCGGAAAGCGTTACCGCTGACTCGACAAGATGATCAGAAGCCGGGAAAATATCGGCCATTAATCGTTTGATCACCGACGTTTTGAGAAATCGTTGTCCACAATTTGTAATTTACCGGAGATCGATACGGGTCTTGAAACTGTTGGATTACTGCCGTGATCGTTGTCTGCTGTTACGCGGAGTGGTATGGACGGGTCTATCAACGACGCGTTAACTTATCCTTTCCTTTAAAATCTATTGTATAAATAGATAGTCAATGTGACACGCGTTACGTTAAGTGCAAAAAGTTGGATTGCCGTCATGACATCAATCGCATATGTAATTTTTTCCAGCCGCCGCCGGAACTTCTTTCGCTGAACAGTTTCAGTTAAAACTGAATCGACAAAAAACTGATTAAGGTTGCATAATACTAATAAGGATACCGTGTAATGATATTGAAATGATGTAAATGATATCGTTAGCGAGGAAAAACGAGGACGTCTGATATCGATAGTGAATCGATATGCTCCATGTTTGCAGATAATTGATTTTTTTCGAAGCTTTCGTAATGTCTGGAATTAATGTATCGACGACGGAATTTGCGCATTATGCATTTTCGGTGACCAACAGTATCTCTTTACGGCCTGATTGGATACAAAAATAGCGAATTTATTGCTCTATCTGTATGCTAACGAGAAGTCTCGTTGACTGCTCGATCAGATTTATCCGACATTTGACGCGATCTCATTTTATTATTAGCTTATCGATTATGGAGACGTCGATCGAAATCGCGTGTCTACAGATATAAATACTTTCTATAATATATTCGGACACAGAATTGCAAATTTTTCTCTCGAAAGTATGTAATAAAATTTTCAGATTACGTACGTTTGCGTAACATTTTTTGTCAGTCTTGTTTGCTTCCATAAAATGTAGCGACAGGACTCGGCCGAAAGAAAAACTAGAACATCTTGTCTGGCCCGTATGCACAGATAAATGCCGTGTCATTGACGTATCGAAGATCGGCACACGTGCGGTTGCAACGAACCAGGTAAACGAATGTACACGACTAACACATATAGGCGTACGCTAATTAAAATCAAAAGCCAATATGAGTCGCGACGTGTTCGCATTCTGTTCCGATAAATTGTTTCCGCACGATGACGTCGAGACACGGACGAGTCACGCAAATGCGAACCTTAACACCGTTGACTTCATCATATTTTTCTTTGTTTTTTTCCCTACCTCTTTCAATAACGTTAATCAATCAGTCTCGTAGCCTCAAATGGGATGAATTTTTTTTCGTGACACTGATTTACCGCATTTGGAAGTATCCTGGCAATTAATTATTTTTTCTTTATGAATATCCTTCGATCGATATCAACGAAAACAAAACCTGCGGAATTCTTCGCTAAAAACGAAAGAAGGAAGTAAGACACGTGATGTATGATGATATACGCTCGCAAAAGCATAAGATGAAATTCCACGAGCCGAAGATTCATTTGCATCTCGACCGTCCTCAACTCTAACCTTTTAGAAGAATTTGATATAAAAAATTCACCCTTGAATCGATTGATAGCCTTATTAATCAGTTAGCGTCAATTATTAACAGGTTAATCGACACGTATGAAAGCCCATTGACGCGTTTACTTCTTACTTATTTACGACGTGTTTGCAACAAACACGGTTGACGCTGCGAGGACAAAAAAGCTGATGAAACGGTGTACAACGACGAAGATGAGTTTTAAGAACATGAATTTTTAATCGTTTCTGCTGATTGAGAACAAAACAAACATGACGTTCTACCTGACGTAAAAAGTTTTTTCTAATTCTAACAAAAGAAATTCTCGCGACTTATTATTGTAGTCGCTGTCCGTCAATAATAATTGGTCGGACCGTGAACTTCGAACGGAAAAATAATAGAGGTGCGTTTCTACCAAGAAAATAAAAGCCTGACGCTTGTTCGAAAGAGAAAAATAAGGACTTGAAAAGAATTTTCAATTACTTTGGAGCTCGTGACGTCGGTATTATCTTACTAATTTTTGTCATTTTATCTGTTTCTTAAAATTGTTTACCGCGCTCGAAACGTCGTCGATTCAGCTGCTTGCACGAATGCCGGCGCATCTAGCACGATTCCGCCCGAATCGGTAAACATAAATGTTGTATTGAAAAAGCAGCTCATAATTACGCTGAAGTCTGCAAAAGTTGATAAATTAAGGAAGAGTCGCGGCCGAGTCGCTCCAAGGCCTTTTAAAAATATTTAATGATATGCATGTTCGATATAAACGCTTGTGTCGTGTTCGTGGCACGTAGAAACAGATAATAAAGTATTTGTCTGGAAATCTGTTTATCTCCGTTTCGACTTCCTCTCCTTCTCGCGTTTCGACTTTTTCCCGTTTTTTAGCGTCTACCTCGTCGTTTATTTTACGTTTTATTTGTCGATGAACCAGCGGGTTTTCCCTAAAAGCGAACAGAAGGGGTCCTTGCAATTCTGTTTTTCTGGAGAAATATGCCAAGGTCGCGAGAAATTATACATATAAATGTGCGAGATTCCGATAAATAAACTATTTTATTGACGCTTATAGAAAAACATTATACGGATCATCTCGTACCATATATTCGTATAAAACAGCCACATAAATGAAAGTTTACAAGCGAATAACGCAGATCAAATGCGCGATAGAAAGCGCGATTAAGTATCGAGTGGGAAAAATTCGTTTTAAAGGATCGTTCGGACATTTTCGTTACGCGACCGGAGATTATGAAACGGAGAATTCCATAAGAATAGCTCCTGAAACGGAGTCTGCTATCATTTTCCTATTGAATGATCACAGGCTCGCTCACGGCTCGAACGGTGCTCGTTCTGTGTTCTATCAGAGCCCGAGCGTGCCAGAGAAAGTAGTAATGCATGGTCGCGTCCGATTTCCGACACTTATTTTTTCCTATATGGAGCGTAAAGCGTTTCTGAAATTTGGCAATAACAGTGATCTTGTAGAACGATTTCTACCGGGATAAGGCTTGTAACTTTCAATTTTCTGCAGAACATGTGATCTAATCGTAATTTAGTTCGAAGGCAACGCGATAAGTATCTGACATGAAAGCGATATTAGAATATAATGAAAGTAACTGTATTATTGCAATTTAATCTAATGCCAGTGATTCATTCACGTTGTTTGATAATGATTCCTTATCGGCAGTCGTAACCGCGACGGGATGCTCGTAAAAGTATCACGTGTATCGCATTCCAGCGAATACCGAGTACCCTGTTAGATGCAGTAGAAGAGGAAGAAGAAACAGATATTAACACTGAATTAACACTCCAGATTTAAACGCTGCTCGTACGTCAATATTGGACAATTAACATTGAACAACGCATCGTATAATTGAGCGAACGGCAAGATACAGAGATTTAATACACGCGATCTTGAGCTTTGGCATTGCGTACGAAGAAAAAAGGTAGCCGACAAAATAATGTAGCTACTGTATTCCTCGAGAGTTAATTAAATACCAAATGATTCGAGTACGATCAGCCACATGCATTCAAATACGTTACTTTGTCGGTATCCGGTCTATTCGTTTGACACACTTCTATGACGTTTCGTGAAACATTCCGTGAATACGTCGTCTCCGATCGCAGAGGAAAACATGGGGTGAGATTGGAAATAGAAATTGGAAGAAATTGATGCGCCGACTCGATCTAGTTCGATGGCACGAGCTACGCGTTCTGGCTCCGTTGTTGACCGGCCATGCGGAAATAATAATGACCGCAAGGACGTACGTACAACCCGGTGCTACTGGTGGAGTTCACATACCGTCTAAGGAGGAACTCGCGATTCGAGACTTTCCATTTACGCCCACGGGGAGGGATAGGAACAAGCATGACGCACGTTTCCTACTTTTATTGCGGCGAGAACTTAAACCAGATCAAGCTTTCACAGCCTTTCGACATTTCCAAAAGAAGTGAAACCGCGACAACGGGGGTGATGCACGTACACGGCCTAAGCGTTCCACGCCGCCGCTGAGAAATTCTCCTGTAAAAACTGATTTTGGGAAATCCCGAGAAGACTTCGGTTGAAAAATATTTGCCATCGCGTAAATTATCTTTTGAATTCGTCAACGCAATTAGTTACAAGAACGTCTACGTGACACAGACCGTGAGTTACATAGAAGTCTGTTTTTCCAAATGTCTGGATCAATATTAACGACGAACATTTCTACTTAATACGTACATAGTTTGTTAATAATCCGTGTATATGCTCAACGGCCGTGTTGACACGCCAAATGACGCAGAGGTGATTTCCCTGGATGATTCTGATCGGCATATATACCGTAACTTCGTTACAGTGTAAATACGAATACTAAAAAAATGTCAAGATTTGTGGGATGATATTTCCTCCGCGTTGACAAAGACCACTTCTACGAATCATCGTCGCTACGATGAAGACCTTCGCTTAGAAGTGTTCGTGAAACGCCTGTCAATGGAAGATCGAATGAGTCGTCGCGACAATTGGCTCGATAACAATTCTTCCATGGGAACGGCAATAATGAGATAAGTTTATGGGGTGAAGAATCCTGGAAGCCACGCAAAACACTTATCCCGTTTTTGTGGTTTCGATTTAAAACCGCAGCATTCCCGACGTGCCGTGGTCGACAATCTCGTACCCCTCGTAAATGACACTGACTGACGCGAACGTTTTTTCTAACGAAAATCTTTTTTGTCATGTGCGACCGTTCTCTTTACACCTAGTCTACCTTGCTCCTTTTTTCCCAGCTATTGCTCATGGTTATTGACACGCACAACATCACGGGTCATAAATCAACATTAATTAAAACAGCGACACTTTTAATTGCTTTATGCGTGTGTAGATGAAGTGCGAGGAAAACGATAGCACGATAGAAGTCATTCTCTTCGTAAAAACGCGAATACATTTGCGAGTTTCGAGGAACGTCTTTACCGAGAAAACGACGCGTGAAAATCCTCGGTTCTCGCGACGAAAAAAAGTGTCGCGTCGATCCCGATCCAGCGGCCCGGCGCGAGACGCCGGCAGAACGACACGCAACGATCAGCAGGTATGCCGTCGGCGGCTCGAAACGTTCAAGTTCACCAGCCCCTCGACTTTTCGCCGGCGAAAACGCCGACGCGGTTCGCGCGCGTGTTACGCAACGGTAAGCCGACACCCGGATTTTTCAGCCCGCAAACGCGCGGCGCAGTACGGCCGATCCTTTGCACTTGTGAATCGATTAACTTTCACGGATAGCCGTACGATCGACCGGACGCAGAACTGATTTGGCGAGAGTCGAAAGAAAGGTCTTTAGAAATTGCCTTTCCTTCGCGCGCCGCGACTTTTGTTGCTCCCGATTCCTACCGAGATTCCCGTAGAGGTTTTCTTCTCCTCGATTAAGGGTAATTGGTTTCGAATTATCGAGCCTCGTTTTCAATCTATCACTTTTCCCCGTGAGGCCCTCCTCCTGACGATTTGATTGCCAATTCGGTCGATATGCTCGCGTTTCTTCGTAGAAGTAGAATACATAGTCTTTTTCTAGAAAGCAAACGCGTTTCGTAAGTACTTCGAATACCGTCGTTTACATTGTGCGTGTACGCCTCGGCGGGGATCGGGACTTCCTTTTTTAATGGAAAATATTCTAAAATCCAGGAATACGAATTCCTCTTAAACGCACGGCCGGTGGCGACTCGGGTGTGTACTTATTCCATAGCGCAAATGAAGTGGCAACGTGTTTACAATCGGAGTGATCGAGGCAAAAATAATTGATGGAAATATCTATTAATAATGTATAACTTTTGTTTTTCACGACCGAGACGTGTTACGAACTTTTTTCACTAAATTACCATGCATCATTAATTACTGTAATTGAAATAGTGCATGTCAAGAGGCGCGATAAATAGGAAAAACTAGTTTCCCGGTATATCCCCAGTCGACTTTGCACATATTGTACGTTATACGTTCCTCGTTCGGAAAAAAGTTCCACGAAGTAAAGTCTGGCCGCGCCGATGATGATCACATTAAACACGATAAACAGTCGTAAATCACGCCAGGAAAATTGAACAGTATTTAATAAAAAAAAGCGAGTAAATATTCTCAAGGATGTGATACGGAATCGGTACGACGAGCTAGAGAAAAACCGTGTAACGGGGGTTCCGCACTTGGAAGACGTTTCGCGGTTGCATTTGAAGAAACGGCAACTGGTTTCGTAGACGAGTCCGAGTCAGAAGTATCCGGAAATCGTAGAAATAAACTTTCTACGCTCGCGTTGTCCGGCGAGACCTTCGATCGTCGACGGCAGCGATGATCCGCTGGATTGCAGAAGGACTACGTCCATGAAATTATTAATTATTGTATCGGTACGACGCGATC
Organism: Ceratina japonica; assembly: GCA_019453355.1. Lineage (NCBI taxonomy): Eukaryota > Metazoa > Arthropoda > Insecta > Hymenoptera > Apidae > Ceratina > Ceratina japonica. Next base: position 32,574 of record SMSR01013575.1, on the reverse strand, counting down.
TATCCGATTGAGACGGGAGATACGGAAAGGCGAAGAGACGAACCAGTGATTAATGTAATCGGGAAAATGTATGTTTCGCTGACAGCGTCTGCGATCGGTGTTAATGCATAATTGATGGACAATAAGTGTAATCGAGATAACGCCGGTATATCGACGGGGGCAGCTCAGTTCTCGGTTAAATTCGAGTTTCCACTTGAACGTCAATTGTCTGATTTCAAGTTACATAAAGGAGCATATTTCAACACGTTAAGAGTATTTTGTCTGGAAACACGCGAAGGCCCAAAACCGCGTTGCGTTATCATGATCCTTAAGAATAAAGAGAAAGTCGAGTTTCTTTTTTTTGGACACTTCATCTCGTGTATTATTACTTTAATGGAATTTTTAAAAATTTCGGATCGCGGAGTGGAACCTCAGAGAATCGTATACCATACGTCATTTAACATTAGCGACAAAGTGATTTTGCAAAATTTTGATTTAGTACGGATCGAGAATAGATCCCACTCGAATTTTGAGAAACTCGCGTCGTTTCGAAACGCGAAAAATTGATGTGCTCATAAAGAGAAAGTGATATCTTTGCGAAATCCTCTTCAGGGTGAACCACGTAATTTGATCGGACTCGTTACTACCAAATTTGCTATGCGTCAAATAATTGAAAATTACTTTACGCCGAGTGGGCCTCTTCTACGCATATGATTGAGACGTAGTATCAGAAAATTTACGTTCATTGCAACACGCATTTGAGTAAACGTTACGGTCGTATAGAGAGGCACGAAGAACTCGTTACGCTCTACAGCCAATGTAGCTGTAATGCGACGTTTGAACGTTCTGACAGTGACTGATCAACGTTGCGAAGTGAGTGAACTTGTCCTAAATATCGAATAATAGTCCCAGTAGTACGAGTCAACGTAGCGTGTAATGATAAAGCGGGAGCTGCCCGATGGGGACAATGCGAACGAAAGTTCCAGCCCACGTCGGCATTAAAAAGTACCGTAAACCCTGATCGGTTAAAGAACGTGTTTATATGACGCGACAGAATTCGCTTTGACTCAATTTGTCCCTTGCACTTCGCGGGTCATCGGCGACGATCGTTGTTCGAGTCGAGACGTTTACACGGAAGAGTCGATTGCGACGAGAGATTTAACGTCGCTGCTGGAAGGAAATTTATTCCCCATCGGATGAAATACTTGAACTTTACGGTATTCATTAAGGTGAAAGGTCGTCCCTGGATGAACTGCTGCGACGAACACGAACGTAATGTAATACTTTAAACCGAGAGCCGAAACTGCACGCGAACGTTGCATTCCGAATGAAAATCCCGACGCACGTCGCAGCAACGAACAGGGGGATGACGTAAAAACGCGTACGAAACGTTTACTGGTAGATGAAATTGCGAATTGTACGTTCTTTTTCTCTTCGGTGTATCGTTTTCCGAAATTTTTCCACGGGTGCCATCGAGATTAATGTTTCATCGAAGAAAGTTCTGCAGGTAAATTAGACCGAGGATATACGTTGCACAGTAATATTCGATATCTTCGCAGCTTTCTTCTCGAGACTACTTGGATATGAATCTGTGCATGCCTGCGCGATCGTGAACGGGCAAAAACGAGCGGTTTACTTTTAATTTCTAAATTAAATTATACCGCGTAAAACGGCAATTTGAAAAATACTTTCTCCTGTTATTCAACGATTCTTCACCAATATTTTCTAAACCTGTTCGGCCGACGCGGAAGAATTAAACGTATAAAACTATCGGTCGCTAATTACGACGAAGGGAAAAAAGCATAATTACACGCGAAATAAAAGCGAACAACGGAACTCCCCGTCAGCTGTTAGAAAGTCCGGCCGTTAGAAGTTCAATTGAATTCCGTTTAGCAGGAAAAATGATTGGGAACGCGCGCGACAATGATTTAAAAAACGGGAATACTGAACGGGCAGGAGTACTTGCGACGCGAATCGAAGAGCGAGCGCGATCGAAAGCGTGATAAAAAGCAAGTGTGTCAAAACGACTTACACGGTAGTTAAGAACTCTCCTGGGAGAGGATGCACGTTTTAACGCGCAAAAGAAAGCTTTCATTGAACAAACGGTGTCTAAGAGCGTATTGCATAACCGATTACCAATCTTCTATTGCAATCTAATACCGCGCGAAACGATGTATGTACTGTCGCGCTTCTACGTCGAATTACAATTACGATTTTCAGAGATCTCTTTACCCTCGTTTCGCGAACGATTAAAAAACGTAGTTTTCTAATTTCTGTACGCGGCTATTGAGGATCGAGAGACGTCCGCTTCGGTACACAAGGGGTTAAACTCTGAGCGAACGACGGGAACGCAAAGAACGCGGCTGACCGCCACGGCCGCAGTCTTTGCTCTGTCCCGCGTTACGTTCACATTCTTCGCCACTTTCGGATAACAAAATTATTCATATTTACTTACGTAAGGTCGCCGACGGACGTTCCCCGTACGCGTGCACAACCGGGTTCATTAACTGACCAGTAAAATCCCTGTTTATGTAACGCACAACAGTTTCGTGGAGGCGAGCGGACGGAGAGAAGAGAAGCACGCGCGGCAGGTTTCTCTATCGGCAATGTGCTACACGCATGTATTGCCAGCCGTGCTCATTTAAACTGCGTGATCGCCGTTTCCCTTGCTCACGATATCCCCCGAAGTATTTCCTCTTCGACGGTCTCGCGTCCTTTTCCACGTCCCGACGATCGCCCGCCGGCCCCGGTCACCGTTCCTCGTCTTCCCTTTAGACCGATTCCCTTCGCACCGATTTCGACTGGTCCCCCGTGACCGTCCAGTCGAGAAGAGGATCCTTCGTAAAGTCCGTTCGATTCGATTTTAAGAAGAGCGGCGGCGATTCATTACCCTCGGATCGGCGAGTGTATCTGTCGGGTACTGACCGAAGAGAACGGCGATTTATCTGAGTCTTTCGAAGTTCAATGTCTGTCTGCGGTTCTCGCACTTGCAGAGAGCACAAAGGTCGGAAAATAGCCGGCGTTATCACTTGCGCGCGTTATCACGGGGTCCGGTGGATCCTGGGAGACTCGCGGACGTCCAAGTGTCGGAGGGTCGGAGCCGGAATCACCGATAGCTGGACGTGTATACAGGTGATATGGACGCGTGTACCTCGGTGGTGTCGAATCGCGAGGTGAATGAGGAGATAGTGGAACAGTAGTGCAGCGTGGACCACGGTAACGAGAACGCGGTGAGCCCACCAGTCGACCGGCCAAAGAAAGTGGTAGGGACGGCACGCAGCAGGTAGGTCCAACGCGTGCCCCGAGGACTCTCTGCGCATCGAACACCTCCATCGTTCCTTACCAGATTTTCTTTCGCACATTACGTAGGTATAAGTATAATGAATGACGAATCCGACGGCCCGACTCTGCTGACTAAGTGAGTATACTTCAATCGGACTAATATACCAAAGTGCAACCGATGCGACGCTCGCAAATCCACATGGCCGTGCATGTGCATCGTTATCGTCTCGCCGCGTTACTTTCGACGACACCTCGCAACCCCTCGAAGGTCGCGCCCCGCTCCCGGAAAGTGGATTGCACCGCTTTCCTTTCTGAGACGGTCTCCAATTGAGATCAAAGTCGTCGACACTTTTTTTTTTTAAGAACAAATGAAGTTTACCGTGAGTCGACGCTGCGAAGGATTCGAGAACGAGACTCGGGCCGGTATTGATGATCATTACTTATTTTTAAGATCGTCGTAAACATTTGCTATCTCTGTCTATGCCATATTTTCAGTCCTTTGTCTTGTACAAGAAAGAGGTACTTAAGCAAATGCTTAAGACGGTCTTAAAAATAAGTAAAGTCTATGATTACCGGTCTTGGTCTTCAGATTTTACAGTTTCGCTCGTGTCAGACAGACGTCGTGCTCGCGTTCGTACATGCAATCGAGTTCTCTAATCGTGAATTAAATCACAGTTACGTGATGATTAGGATACGCGTAGCATAGCGGTATTAACGACATTTTAAATTATGAAATATGTAGCTCGAAAATATGTATGGCATAAATTATACTTTATTGACGGGCAATAAAATAATTACGATTTCTGAATTAACTCGCTGGACTCTCGAGTCATTGTACATTCTCTTAATTTATGTAGGTCGAATGCGTAGCATACAGTCGGTGCATTTTTTTAAAGTCTCGCCTGCGCGTTCGTTAAAAAGTTTGGAAAGCTGTAGAACAGGATTTCAGACGAACGGGACCATCGCCGAATGCAACGTCGATACACATTCCCGAGCGACATGGACTTTGCGACTCATTTCAAATTCGGACCAAACCGAGATTCATGGGTATTAAAAAATATTTGTATACAGAAATTACAGTTAATTAATCAAGCGACAATACGTACCACGTACTCAAAAGTTTGCCAACTGCATTGGGAAAGCTTTCGAACGTCCGACTAAACGCGGAAGCGTCTAGTTTACAAATGATACGATTAGCTTCTAATATTGGTAAATTACATACCAATGGACAGAGATGATAACATGTGCATACATAGGAGATTTTGTAATACGAGTTAATGATCAAACCAGAAATGATCTTCTAAAGAAAAACATTAATTTATTATACTTATATGTACATTCTAGTTTTTTGCAATATTCAGGACATACGAAATGTTATAATTCATTTATTAAATAATTAACTCCCCTTCCCTTATTTACCTGGGTTTATTGATGTTTAAGTAATGAGGCATTTTTAGCATGTAGGTATTTATATCTCGCACAAGTAAATTAGGTCAAAGGCGATCATGCTACTTTTAAAGAGCTGAAATGTTGAGACTGCACAATCGTATCCGTACACGAGCCGACTTGGTTTATGATCTGTGATGTACTTGCTCGATATACGCGCATAATGTATGCAATTTCCCATGTACATATATTTCCTCATTATGCAGAAATTAGTTGTACGTAGAAAAGAAAAGAAGATATAAACTCTGATACCCGTTAATCTTATCAAAACCGGAGTTTAATCATTCTTAACAGACCGAACGTAGACATCTTAAAATATACATATATATATATGCAAAAATGATTTTTTGAGACGGCCAATTATATATTCAGTAACAAGTTTTTTCGGCAGATTTGAGAAAGGCTAAACATCTCTCTTTGTCGAACATCCGAGATAACCGAGTCACACATCTATTAACTTGAATAGTAATAAATCGATCTATTTATACAGTAATTGATAAGCTCGTAGTAATAAATGCGACCCAATCTTCTTGACATATCACATCCTGTTATTCCGTAAACCCTCCAATAGATACGATGTACATTTATAGTATTTATGGGAAGATATCAACAATTCGATGAATTCTTTTATGTACTCCATCTACAATCGAAGAATTTAAATCACTTAATTATTTATCTTCTCAAATTAATTCCTTTTATCTTTTTCCTTATCTCTATAATTATTTCTACTTTTACGGTGGAATCATCTGTACCACCAGGATATCAAGGTTGGGGTAAGTATATGAAAGTTATCTTTCAGGGGCGACGACCTGGATGGCTGGATGCCTTGAGCAGAGAACGAACTAAGAATCAAACGCATCACAATTTGCGATATGGATAACAATATTATATTTATGGGATTTGTAAGTTTAATTTAAGTCGCGTTTCATCAAAACCAATGCAGTCGAACTTGAAATATAAGAGGAATGGAGAAAATATTTTAATGTGAGACTCACAGGGTCAAGACCTTACAACCTCTCCTTTGAAATATAAACATTTCTCTTCGCGATCATGTAATTGCGTTCAAGACTTGGTATCTAAAGTTCAGTTTAAAATTCAAGATATTTCATTTAAGATTCAGGATTGAGAATAGGTTTTTGTACATTTTAATAAATAAAGTAGAAAAGTCGGGGAATTTACTTTAAGGTGTCAAGTGGGCGTATGTATACCTGTAGTTGTAGCCGTATTTCTGTGGCTCATATATTTATATAAGAATAATCCTCAATAAATAATTTTGTATGTTATAAAATGTAGTATTTTTTATACTATATCTCGTTTGACAGAGGAACCGTGATTTAAAGGTATAAATATATCATCTATATCATTCGGAATTTGCTGTGACCTCTGTTGTGAGCAGTAGAACCCATGTAGTCGATTTGCTTTGCTGTAGTACTCGGTTTGTCCGTCGTACACAACCTCATCTGCGATCCATCTGTTCTGTTCATGAATACGGAACAGTTAGGGCAACTAGCAGCTGGAAGCAATCGCAATAATGTCTATAGTGGATAAAATTAAGCATTATCAGCGAAATATTGACAAATGCGATGACAATGAGGACAGAGTATGTATTGGTGTAGTGCTTTCTGTCTCCTGCGAAACTTTAGCGACGACCATCTATGCAGTTTTTATCGATATCGTTGAGGGATAACCTCAATGATGCCTTATGTATTTTACTTAAACTTATTATAACGATATTCAAATCCTGTTAACTATTGTTAGCAGTCAGTCTTGTCTACCAAAAATAATCTCTTAGAAAAATATTAATTCGCGCTTCGTTTATAATAGTATATCTTCTGTTTGCTTTGTTCCCGCTGTGAAACTCAATTCCATATATAAACACATTTATTTTTACGTGTCTCTGCCAATTTTAAAGAATACGTATGGACAACTTTATAAAATACTTTACAAATCAATCGATCTTTATTATAATACACCTTGAACTCTATATTTACTACAAATATTGGATTTTGAGCAATATGTATTTACGTCTAATCCGATTCTGTGTAATTTACAAGTGATTCTAAATACATTGCAGATATTACATTGTATCTCAAAGCTATGCAACCTACCAGTAACAGTGCAGCATCTCCAAGAAACTGGTGTAGGTCGTACAGTGAATGCTTTGAGGAAATATGAGGGTGCTGTCGGAGAAGCTGCTAAAGCACTTGTCGCTAAATGGAAATTAATGGTGGCTAGTGAGGATACTAGCGAAGGGGAAGACGAGGATGAAGCGTGCGTCCCGGATGCACCTGAGAGTTACAGCGATGGACACGAATCGCCGAGGCTCGAGGAAACTTCCATGTAAGTTAAAATATATACGTATCAATTCATTTCCAATAAGAGTTCCGGTGCATTAAATGTTTAATTGATGGTTCAGATATAAGACTGAAGGAAGCGAGAATGAAAGACACAAAGAGAAAACTGAAGTATCACATGGTTCACATGATAAGTATGTTTTGAAGCATGAATCTAAAGTTAAAATTTCCATAAAATTTCCTGCCGAACATCCAACAAAGACTAACAACGATATTGCCAAGAGTTCAACTAGCGATTCGGAGAAGCAAAAGAAACATGAGAAAATTAAGCATGGCCATAGACGTGAATCGAAAAGTGAGAAGAGAACGTCGAAGGATGGTAAAAGTACCTCTAAGAAAGATGAAGCTCATGGCTCGAAGTATCATAGGGATAATAAATCCGATAACGTAGAGAAATCCTCGATTAAGCCTGCTGATAATAACATTGAAGAGAATAATAGAAAACGGAAGCACGACGAATCGAATGCTGTGAAGAAGGAGAGTAAACGGAGGAAGAACTCAGACAGCGAAAGTGACGAAGGTAGAATTACTAGTTCGGAAAAGCATAGTAGTAGTACGACGTCGAACACGATTAAAATAAAAGAAGAGCCCGAGGATAAGAACGTATCAAGTAAAAATGAAATCAAGCAGGAGAAGAGGGAATCTCATGAAAAATTAAAGAGTAGCTCCAGTAAGCATCGTGCTGATTCGTCAAGTAAATCAAAAGACGTTAGTAAGAGACATAAGCACAAAAGTGAAACACATTCGAGCCATAGTAAAGACGAAGCTAAACGAATTGATCAAAATTCTAATAAGGAATCGTCAGAATCAAAGCATCAGAATAGTTCCTCAAGTAGTGATAAGCATCACGATAAAACGAGAGATAGAAGCAAGAAAAAAGATAGAGATGAAAAGAATAAGAGCGAGAGCAAGAGCAGCAAGGATTCAAAACATTCANCAGCGAAAGTGACGAAGGTAGAATTACTAGTTCGGAAAAGCATAGTAGTAGTACGACGTCGAACACGATTAAAATAAAAGAAGAGCCCGAGGATAAGAACGTATCAAGTAAAAATGAAATCAAGCAGGAGAAGAGGGAATCTCATGAAAAATTAAAGAGTAGCTCCAGTAAGCATCGTGCTGATTCGTCAAGTAAATCAAAAGACGTTAGTAAGAGACATAAGCACAAAAGTGAAACACATTCGAGCCATAGTAAAGACGAAGCTAAACGAATTGATCAAAATTCTAATAAGGAATCGTCAGAATCAAAGCATCAGAATAGTTCCTCAAGTAGTGATAAGCATCACGATAAAACGAAAGATAGAAGCAAGAAAAAAGATAGAGATGAAAAGAATAAGAGCGAGAGCAAGAGCAGCAAGGATTCAAAACATTCGAAACATAAGTCGAAAGAATCAAAAGACTTGACGAAGATTAAGAAAGAGATTAACGGCGACGAAGGGATTGACTGTCATTCCGGTTAGTTTCAGCTAAAAGAAAGCATGTTTACAATATTGAATTGTGTGTTAAACATTTTATTTCCATAGTGCAAATTTGTTATGCATACTAACAAATTTTCACTAAAATCTTGCTTTTTTTTTTACTCAAATATCATGTTATTAAATTGGATTTTCTAATACACTTATTGGGTGCTTATTCTTTGTAAAATTAAGAATAAAGCAATTAATATAGTTACTTTCTAACAGAATTTTCTGAGTTGTTCTTTTACGTATATTCTACAGGTGCGAGTTTTGCAGAAGCCTTAGGAATGTGTACGATCGCTCAACCAACTAAAAAGCGTATCGTCAATTCTCCTAACACAAGTACAGCAAAAATGAGCAAAACGGAACAACCGACTACTACCAGTAACAAGAATGTATTAGCGAAGAATGAACAGAGCGACGTTTTGCAGGTAATTAATATTATTAGTTGAACTGTCGGGGCCGTTGAAAGGTNAAGCGTATCGTCAATTCTCCTAACACAAGTACAGCAAAAATGAGCAAAACAGAACAACCGACTACTACCAGTAACAAGAATGTATTAGCGAAGAATGAACAGAGCGACGTTTTGCAGGTAATTAATATTATTAGTCGAACTGTCGGGGCCGTTGAAAGGCATTCCTATAAATAATGCTCGTCATCATCTTTTAGAGGCCATCGTTATTGTCGTCAAACGTAAAGTTACAGCCGTTGAACGTAGACTTGGCATCCACGCTTCCAGAAATTAGTCCCAATTATAAACCACTGCCATATGTTAATCAGAAAGAAGACAAAAGTCGCAAAGAAGAAGACAGACACCTCACGGACGTCATGTACGTTAAAAATCAAAGGTACGTATTTTAACGAGTCCTCTTACAGAAATACGTACGAATAAACGTAATAGTAATTTCTAATAATAATTATTTCCATTTCGCAGAACAAAAGTGTATTCCGGAAATAAGTCCGGTTACACGACTGTACCGACTTTATTCGAAATCTGTACGAGAGTGTTGATAGAAAATATTGATGGTGAGTTCGATTGACCAGTAGAAAGTGACGAACGCTGCTGAAAAATGAAAAATAAATACCTGTTTAACAACCGATTCGTATTCGTTCTAGCACTTGAGTTCACGGGTGGCGTACCTTATGACATAATAAAACCCGTTTTGGAACGTGCAACAGCGGATCAGTTATTTATGCTGGAGCATTACAACCCTTATTTGATCGAAGACACGGATGAGCTCTGGCAATATCATTGCAATCGGGAATTCCGGAACAAGCAAAGGGAAGAAATGGAAACGTGGCGCGAAATGTACATGGCAAGTAGACCTATGAGAGGAATTAATTGACATCGTTTATTTAACGTTGTTCTGATATTCTGTGATATTCTCCGGTAACAGAGATGTTTGGACGAGAGGGAAGCAAAACTGAAAACGCTGACAGCTAACATAAAGCAGTCAATAGACAAGTCTGTTCCGGTGAGGTCTACCAAACTCGCGTACGTCGACAATGTCGTTAAACCTCCGAGAAATATCCTTAAGAAGCAAGCTAAATACGGTACCGCGAATTCTGTACCACACACGGCATCTAGTTTAAAGAAGAAATTGATTAGCGGCGGTGGAGTCGCGGCTGCTACGAATATATCCGTTCCGGCACCCGTACAGATATCCCGCGCAAAACCAAGTAAGTATCTGGTCTTACTCTCGACGAGAACGACATATGAAAATTAATCATCTAACGATGTTCTGTTATTTTCTTTTACAGTGAAGAAGACAAAGGCGCCGCTGATGGCGAAAGCTCTACAGCTCATCAAAGGACGATACAAGCGGTAGTTCGTCTAAGGTCTCCCAGTCTTCAACGATCTAGGTAACTCATGTATTATTCTATAGCGGGTCTTAGCCGTATTATGTATAAATTTTATATATAAAAATTTACATTTCGGATTATGTTGTGTGGTACGACTTGTGCGCGTCGGCAATCCCGGGATTCGCCGAATCGACAATGCCATGATCCATGTTTCGTGTATTCTCGTCTATTGCGAATTAGATTTAGTTGCAGGAATTTTTCAGTAGAACATAAATGCCTAGGTCTTCACGATGGTCGAGAAGATTAAAGACAGAGGTTTTTGTTCGCGTAAATATTTCCATACTAAATTCACGAATAGAGATCATTCGAATACGAAATAGTTCACAAAATTATGTAGCTATTTTAATCGCAAGATTTGCTTTGTTTACACGAGTTCTCATTTACGTCGCCTAAATCGACGTAATTACACGGCATTTAGTATAAAAGAAATATTCACAGTCACACAGGAATGCAGAACTACGTACGTAACGAATATGACCCATTTTTTTGCTGTGATTCACTAATTTTTTTAGATTACACTTGTACATACTTAATTTAACAGTTTTTGCACGACTTAGAATTATATATACTTCTTTGAACGTTAAAAAGAAAATCGAATAATGTATGATCGATCGCGAACTACATTTCAATATTGTATAGTATTGATATTTTTATATATATTCTCTGATTTGAACGACTAAAACTAACGCGATTGAGAATTTTATAAAATTCATGTTACTTCGTTTGATGAGGCATGCGTTCATGCAGAATTGTGTTTATTGCGATCATGTTTAGTACGATTTATACGTATACCATTTATAGATGTTCCATTTGCAGAATAATAATTACATAATATTTATACGCGATAAATTGCGGCTGCAGATCTTTTTAAGGGGAAAGACTCCGGACCAATAAAATCCGTACGATTACGGGAGTACCTTTATGTATGTAATATTTTTGTGCCGTCAAATACATCTTTGAAAAGAAGAAACTTAAATCTCTGGTGTAGTCTAGTCTTGCTTTCATTCAAAACGATGAAAACTTATTACTCAAAATTGCTAACGTCGATGGGACGATAACTTTTATCTATTTTATTTTACTAAAGATCAACACGCGTTCTAACGCTTTAAGATTTAAGTTTCTCCTTTTTGAAGGAGTAGTCTCATACACTGCATTGCTTTCGCCAGGAACATCGGTGAAACACAGTAAAAAAATATGACTTCACTCGAATCTCGAGAAGTCGCGCGATTACTCCGGCTCTAGTCCCTTAAATTGACCAGTGGATATTAATCAATTTTTATGTGCACATGGCGAAATTCGCGAGACAGCTACAATCGATATAGTTATCTAATGTGAAATAGTGCTAAAATTTTTGTGACGAATGAGTTCTTCCTCAATTAAAGTCCGACTTTAACGAGAATAAATTCCGAGACTTCATTGAATACGCGTGCCACTTTTCAGACGTATATCGAACGCGTAGGCAATGCTCTCGTTGTTACTGGGTAGAAGTTTTAAACAAACGGATCTGTCGTTTGCTCGGTTTTTTGATTTTTATATTATATACAATTGCTTTGATCATTTTTAAATCCAAGTTGTCTGTTAGATGAATTGTGCATCACTGATATATTTTTATCTGTATAACGTCGTACGACACGTCGTATATTTAATACGCCAGGTTTAAGGTATCATATTTATGATTTATTTATGAGTCAATAGTTCGGTTTCCTGTAAAATTTTGATAGGAAATGTAATTTTAAGAGCCAATCGGAAGGTCATTACAATTTTCGGATAAATCCATGATCCGTAAATCCATAATCTAAGAACGGTAAATTGTAAGTCGAATAAACAGTAATATATTTACATTGTAAGTAG
>SMSR01013575.1:5625-20306 GCA_019453355.1 Ceratina japonica | reverse complement strand
CTGCATTGCTTTCGCCAGGAACATCGGTGAAACACAGTAAAAAAATATGACTTCACTCGAATCTCGAGAAGTCGCGCGATTACTCCGGCTCTAGTCCCTTAAATTGACCAGTGGATATTAATCAATTTTTATGTGCACATGGCGAAATTCGCGAGACAGCTACAATCGATATAGTTATCTAATGTGAAATAGTGCTAAAATTTTTGTGACGAATGAGTTCTTCCTCAATTAAAGTCCGACTTTAACGAGAATAAATTCCGAGACTTCATTGAATACGCGTGCCACTTTTCAGACGTATATCGAACGCGTAGGCAATGCTCTCGTTGTTACTGGGTAGAAGTTTTAAACAAACGGATCTGTCGTTTGCTCGGTTTTTTGATTTTTATATTATATACAATTGCTTTGATAATTTTTAAATCCAAGTTGTCTGTTAGATGAATTGTGCATCACTGATATATTTTTATCTGTATAATGTCGTACATTTAATACGCCAGGTTTAAGGTATCATATTTATGATTTATTTATGAGTCAATAGTTCGGTTTCCTGTAAAATTTTGATAGGAAATGTAATTTTAAGAGCCAATCGGAAGGTCATTACAATTTTCGGATAAATCCATAATCCGTAAATCCATAATCTAAGAACGGTAAATTGTAAGTCGAATAAACAGTAATATATTTACATTGTAAGTAGCATATAACTTACTTTTTAAGTCGACGTACTTAATTGATATCGATGAACAATTTGGTAGACATTTTAAACGTTTCATTGTATATTTCTTTCGCGGTACAGTTTTAAAACCTTCGAGATTTCCTTCAGTTTTAAAACCTGTAATAGAATGTATTGTAACATAATTTTAAAAATAAGAGAATCTGGTTGAATCGAAATGAATTCAATAAAATGGTCATAAAATAATTTCTTATTTATTGAAGTAAATTTCCATAACGCCGCGTCGGGCAATTGTAATATTAATCAAATATTACAAGGGGGCGTGAATAAATAATATTCCATTCGAGTAGCTTAAACATTTTTTCGCAGGCCGAGGCACGGGAATATCAAACACGGGTCGTCGTGATAATTACATTATCCGTTCCAATGGAAAATCACGTGGGCGATCATTAAGTACATGGTTATCGTCATAGTACTTGTCAGCATAATTGGAAAGCCCACTCTGAAACGCACGCGTTCACCATTATTTGTCAAATTGATTAAATTGTCATAACGCGAAGAATGAATTAGCGACAGAGCTCTTGTGAAAATGAGCTTAATTCATTGGCGATTTATTATTCGGTACGAATTCGAAATTTCATTTCGAATACAATGTACCGCGCCTGATATAACAACGTGCCCGCTAATAGTTATTTCATCGAGTTCAATTATTTCCGACTGCCGCTTGTAAATAAGAGCTGACGGAATATAAAGATGAAATTTAATGTAAATCGTATTAATCGGCACGCGTTTAAATTCAATTTCATTTAACGATAATAATAGACGAAGAGGATCGAAACGAGGAAACCGATTTTACTTACTTGAAAAATTCCATAAAAGTGAATTTGTATCCGTGTTGCTCGGCGACTCCTACGCAGACTACGTTAGCGGTAGCTCCAATCAGAGTTCCATTTCCTGCAAATATACCCATCCATTCAACTACATAAATCGTAACGGCATTACTTCCCATTGACCGTACGTTCTTCCGACGACGCGATCGCGTAGACTCCGAGGCGGTTCGACCTAATTATTTTTACAACGTGGTAAAAAAAATGCGTGTTGCGAACGTTCTTACCTCCCATGCAAGCGCCGAAGGCCAACGCCCACACCAAAGGTTGCAGGGGTAATTTCAGCTCGCGGTTTTGCGCCAGACCGGTGACGATCCTTATCATCATCGTCGACAGTGGCACGTTGTCGACGAACGCGCTCGCGAACGCCGATACCCAGAGCAGCAGTAAAATGGCCACTGCCAATCGGGATTCCTCGTTCACCGATAGAATAATCATCTCCGTTTGCTTCCCTATCCAAGCCATTAAACCTAAACGCGACAAAGCCTGCACAAAATACACAAACGCTCGTATAGTTCGCTGAAAATGGCCCGACGACGATTCGCGAGAACTCGGTGGCTCGTACCTCCATGAGAATGAACAACGACGCGAAGAACAACAGAGTGCTCCATTCCACGCGCGCCATCAGGCCATCCAAATCTTCGCTGTCCGCTAAAATTAATAATAAAAGAACACCGATCAACGCGGTCCATCCTAGCGACAAATGCAGATTCGGGATGCTGTGTAAAAAGAACAGTGTGATAACGAAGATCAACGTGAACCCGGACTTCACCAGCAGCCACTTGTCTCGAATAGGATACTGTAACAAAAATCCTCGATCAGTACGACATCTTCCTAATTATTTGACGTTCATTCACCTTTTCTTGAAGTTCTTCGAGCGTCGTCTTGTACGTTTCGAGCGCCACGCTGCCTGTCAATAGCTTCTTCTTCAACTGCGAAAGTAGTCGCTGTACCTTTTTCAGCAACGTTTCCCGAACCACGTTTTCATCCTTGCTGTAACTCGACAAGCTAGCCGCGGCTCTTTGCCAGATGGCAATTTCATGCCTCAGTTCCTGGAGAAAAGAACCGATGAAGCTGATACACGTTTAATTTAAACGGACATAACATGTTAATTTAACATAATTTAAACGAACATTTAAAGGAGATGGGATATACCTGTACGTCTTGTGGCTCGGCAAATTTCAGACCNAAAAGAACACCGATCAACGCGGTCCATCCTAGCGACAAATGCAGATTCGGAATGCTGTGTAAAAAGAACAGTGTGATAACGAAGATCAACGTGAACCCGGACTTCACCAGCAGCCACTTGTCTCGAATAGGATACTGTAACAAAAATATAAAAATCCTCGAAAAATCAGTACGACACCTTCCTAATTATTTGACGTTCATTCACCTTTTCTTGAAGTTCTTCGAGCGTCGTCTTGTACGTTTCGAGCGCCACGCTGCCTGTCAATAGCTTCTTCTTCAATTGCGAAAGTAGTCGCTGTACCTTTTTCAGCAACGTTTCCCGAACCACGTTTTCATCCTTGCTGTAACTCGACAAGCTAGCCGCGGCTCTTTGCCAGATGGCAATTTCATGCCTCAGTTCCTGGAGAACAGAACCGATGAAGCTGATACACGTTTAATTTAAACGGACATAACATGTTAATTTAACATAATTTAAACGAACATTTAAAGGACAAGGAAATGGGATACCTGTACGTCTTGTGGCTCGGCAAATTTCAGACATGCCATATCGCGGAAGATGAATCGCAGCTGCGCGAAGACCACGAACACTACGAGTATTACGCCGATGCTCATATGTATCGTGAACGTACTAAAATCGATCCCCTAAATGATAAATCAATCTATTAGTCCAGAGGTATAAATGATAAGGATACGAATAAAGCATATGGAGAAGTGATCGGTCCAGTATTTACATTATTAACGACGTCGCGGTTCGATGCGATGATCACGTTCGGCGGATCGCCTATCGGCGTCAGAGTGCCACCGATGTTTGAGTAAACGACCATCGCCGTTAGTATCGGTACGGGATTTATTTCCATCACCTCGCACAATCTTATCGTTACCGGTGTCATCAGCAACACCGTCGTAACGTTATCCAAGAACGAAGAAATGAACGTTGTGAAGAAGCAGAGCGTGCCTACGAGCGGCCATAACTTTCCACCGGTGATCTGTAAAAGTGCGGACAGGGTAAGAGGAGCAAACGTCGTTGTTTCTAATTGTTAATGTTAGACGTATTTGAATTTTTATTGAGAAACTTACCTTGTAAGCGTATACCGCTAGCCAGTCGAATATCCCTGTCTCGGCGACCACGGCGACGAGTATCATCATCGAGAACAATAACATTAACGTGTCGATATCTATCCACGATATCAATTCACCCATACTTGGTCTCTGAACAAAAAAGTTATGTTACTGAGAAATTGTATTCCCTTCTTCACAGGTATTTCTATTCGTGTCAGAATTTCTATTCACTGCCTTTTTGTCCTATAATTTGATGTGCAACGTTGAGTCAGTGAATAAAAATTGTAACGTGAACAGAATTTGGAACGTTTACTATACATGGTTTTATTACATTGTTAAATTACCTCGTTCAAAGCAGCTAATATTGCAATGGACATAGTCGAGGCTAACATAGCAGCTAATGTCCTATGGACGACCTGAAATGATTTGTTAATTTATATTGTGTATAAATTATAATACTTTCGAAGGATCGGTTACCTCGAATATTATTAATAAATATAATCCGAGTAAAATTACGGCAGCGTACGCTATACCATCGGCTTTGTCTATTGATGATAAATCGTAACTGATAGAAACAGCGAAACTGGACTCTAGATTAGTTTTTAAGTTAATCGATATTTCGCCTCCTTCTAGCGTTCTAAAAAAATGGATCGTAAACGTATTAGAAGATTTGAGGATTTCTGAAATAAATAATTCTACAATTACGCACTTACGTTTTGTTAATATTTGACAATGGGAAATCTCTCTGATGCCTCTGTCCAGGGAAAATGTCCATCAGGTTCTCCGGGAGTATTGGTAAAATCCATAAATCGCTCAAATTCTAACAAAGTATCGAACGATCAACTATTATCTTAAAAATCAAATTCTCTCGCGTTAAATATTTTACCTTCGTTTCGCCGGGCTCGAACAAAACTTCTTTGGTACCATTCGTTTCGTTAACGATTAGTTCCAACCATACCATCAAATAGGTCTCGGATACGTTTGCATAATCTGTTAACGGTTTCACTGGTGGAAGTAACGAACCCTCCAACATTATACTAACTTGTCTACTACGAACGTCGCCGTACAACTTATAATCTAGAAGAAATGTCGAATCATTGATTTGGAAATATTATACTTACATATTCAAATTTGAGAAAAGAGTGATACGTTTTACTTGTCCCTTGGGAATCGAGATTTGATGCATCGACTCGATCCTTTCACTGTTGAGCATCAGTATTAGCTATAATAAAAACAAAAAACAAATTTTCAGTTCCCGTCTTTTCTCAAGTTTCTGAGTCGAATATAAAAATAGAGACTTACAGTGAACGTTAACCAGCAGCAACACAATATAATTAATTTGGTATAACGATAAAGCGCGCCCTGTTTCGTTTCGGTAGTTTCCGTAACATCCTCATCCAATATTTTATTTTCCATTCTTAAATGGTATCAAATGAAATTTATATCTGATAAACAAAGTAATAGTTAATTACGACTTACCGAGNTCGAGATTTGATGCATCGACTCGATCCTTTCACTGTTGAGCATCAGTATTAGCTATAATAAAAACAAAAAACAAATTTTCAGTTCCCGTCTTTTCTCAAGTTTCTGAGTCGAATATAAAAATAGAGACTTACAGTGAACGTTAACCAGCAGCAACACAATATAATTAATTTGGTATAACGATAAAGCGCGCCCTGTTTCGTTTCGGTAGTTTCCGTAACATCCTCATCCAATATTTTATTTTCCATTCTTAAATGGTATCAAATGAAATTTATATCTGATAAACAAAGTAATAGTTAATTACGACTTACCGAGGATACGGCTGTGTCTCAAGGGACATGTTCACTATCAGACAATCTTTCTTAATTCCATCTGTAGACCTGGGAAGCGAATAAATAAAAAACGAAATAAGAAACGAACGTGAAGAGAACGTGTTTAACGCGAAAAGTACCAACATTCCTTCTCCGGAATGAACGCGATCATATTCCTTTCGAAAAACTGCCAAGCTGGGATCCAAACGTATAGCTTCTGGTAGCTGACTCCAAACGCGAAGCACTTCTTCCGGGACTTGTCCGAATATTACGGAGCTCCCGATGGAGGACGGAGTTGCTGTTGTCAAAAAATTAATATTACGGTGATAGACGTTCGAGCGATAAAGTTGAATTACAAATACAGTTGTAAAACTAAAACTGTGTATATAGCGTATGACAAATAAAACACAGAATTATATCTGTACGAATTAATAATTAAGATATTGTAATTCTATTGTATGCTTTACGTACCTGGTGTCCGAATGCTGCATCGAGACCCCTTTCTGAAAGAGACTGGCGTTCGTAATCCAGTCTCATCTTCGCTACTGTCGGATCGAGACATCGTGGATCGCGAATTAAAAGTCCTGCTCATGAAATGTTAATAATAACAGACGACAATTTATGCATGCGGAGATTCAAATTAGAAATCGTGAATCGTTATTTTGAATACACACACATCGCAATCTATATTTATGTTTAATACGCAATAAAGAAAGATTATTTATATTTATAATAAATATTTCACTTTGCACTTTTTAATTATTTTCAAGTCAAAGAATAACTAATCTTGTATTATTCAATTTCATGTACATTTTCTGTACAGTAAAAATCATTTGTATGAATAGGATCATTACTTGTGTATTTGAATCATCTAATTGAATTATTCCAAGTTTTCGAGTTTTACTTACACACACACGGTAAAGTACTGAAGAATATAGATTTCGACTTCTTCAGTCTTCGGCGACGCAATTAGAACTTGATCGAGGAACTTTCATGAAATGTGACCCATTTTAAGTGGAATTTAATCTATCTGAGTGTGAACGGGAAGAGCGAGAATATGGAACTACGATTCAATAGCTGATTCGTCTTCTGATTAGGGGTCATTTCAACGTTTATGTCGTTACACGTGTGTATATATAGAAATACATGTACACGTGGACGTTATTTAATACGCTCATACAAAGGATGTTTTTCAATTTTCAAACTTACAGGATATTTTCAAAATTTTACAAATCGTATTAAATGATCGATTTATCTTCTTGGTTGAACTAATTGTATGTAAAACGGAGTTCAGTGTCTCAATCGTAAGCAATTCTTAGAAACGAGATAAGGACAGCAACGTTAAGAATTATCCCCAAGTACTGTAAAATACATATTCTCAGGGACACTGGGGAACTACTCTTTATAGTCGTTTCCTTCAGATTCACGCTCCTAAAAACACGAAAATTCATTGCGCCGTTTGTATCGTATTTAAAAATGTTGCCAAGAATCTGGCATAAAAATTTGATTACCCGATCCTGGACATTTCGTAAAAATTAAGAGACTGTGGTCTGATTCTTAGCAGAATCGCGTAAGCCGTGTGTTCGCCCGCTTGAATCGCACCGTCTATCGTTCCCGGCCAATTACCAGCGTACTCACTCGCGGCAAATAATACCCTTGCAAAGTAGCAAGAAATATAAAAACGACGCTCAAAGCGAGTCGGTAATACTCCTCTTTGTAAAATCGTTTACAGAAAGAAGATCGTCGTACCTTTCGTGAGATTTACCCGTGCACTTGACGTGATTATCAACGGACGTCGGCCTCATAGTGCTCATGGGACAGCCAGCCTTTACCTGATCGCTGATCAACGACGGATCGTATTCTTTGTACGCCGAATATGTGAAAACCTCAGAGGTCTCGTAGCAATCGTTCAACGTTTCGAACAACCCCTTTTTCTGTGTCTGCGTGAGATTAGCTTCGGCCAGGAATCCAGCGAACACGAGTTCATCCGTGGGTCGACGGTTCGCGTCGTACATGATATTCAAATTGTTGTCAGCGTCCCATGTGGTCAATATGTCTTTCGTGGAATCGCCGAGCGATCGTTTGTAAGTGACGTTAAAGAACACGTTCTCAGCTGGTGCGAAGAGTGGCTCGCTCGTTAAACATTGAAAGGGAGGTTCGATGGTGATATGATTTTGCAAGGAAGGAGGTATCGCTAGAACTACGAATTCGCATCTGAAAACGATTCGTTAGTCTTGTTTCAATCACTGTTGTTAGGATATATCGTTGAGGACCGAAAAGGGTACCTAAAATTCTTCTTGCTCGTCGACACGTAGGCTCGCTGATCGTTGAATACGATTTTATTTACTGGATCGACGTATCTTATTTCTCCCTGCTGTCTCAAAACGTATCTCAAAAGTTCGTGAGTGATCTTGGTCATACCACCCTGTCGAACGTACGTCGATATTCATCGATTCATCTAAACGGTCTTGATAGACTAATTATTGCGTCGCGTACGTACATTTACAAAATATCGATCGTTATCGCCTGTCATGATTTTTAATCGATTTAAAAGACCCGATGCACTGTGCAACATGACGAAAAACCAAAGTGCCGAAACGTCGTTGAGATTTCGCGTAGCTGTAAAGATTCGCAATTACATTTCCCAAGTACAGTCTGTTTTTTCTTTGAGACATTCATATTATTTATTTGAAGAGAATTTAATGTACCGCATATGTTGCAAATAAATGCCCGACACAAGGATCGCACGTATGGGATATAAATGATTCTACGCAAGAACTGTTCGACGCTTATCTCTGCGAGGTGTTCCGCTTCCTCGTGGTGAGTGTAGTAATTGAATCTGGGATTCGAGGCAATTCTTTCGATCTGCAACAGCGAGTAACAAAAATTCCGCGAGCTAGTAACAAATTCTTTTGTTCGTGTATTTTATTAATTAATTATATTAGCAGATCATTTGTAAAGTGGCAATGACCGTTTGAAGGAAATTGTGAACCTCGGCTCCATAGAATTTAGGCAAGGTGCGCATCGGTTTACCCTTCGTGTAAAGTATTTTCGTTTTCGATTCGTTATACTTGCCCTCTTCGATTCTTATACCTAGCATCTTCACTAGATCGGTCACGTGCCTTTGCATAAAATTAGCATGATAAGTGTTGCTGAAGTTGCTCGACAGAACGCGACCTCCCGCTTCACCTGACGTTGGACGTAGACGAAATTGTTTTCTACATCAGTTTAATTCCGTATAACTTGTGTCTCGAAATCGACGTAGAATTTGCAGAATTACTGTTTGCCTCGATGATCAGGACGTGCAAGCCGATTTGTTTCCTGAGAATATTATATGCACACGCGAGGCCGGCCAGGCCCGCTCCTACGATGATGACGTCGTAGTCGTTTTCGTCCTCCCGAAAAAGGTCCTCGTCGTCAAAGTCGGCTGCCATGAGTCCGATACCGCGAATCACTGTTCGCTCTCCAATATTTATTCTCCGGTTCGCGACACGATAAAAACTGCCAGGAAGTTGGCTGTTTAAGAAATGTATCGAAGTACGATAAATAACGTGACGTCGATCGGAACGGAACTGCGTCGGATTTCTCAGTGTCCGTCCGTCGTCCTGACAGTTTCATCGGGCGTCGGGAGGACGAGGCAAACTTCCGCGGACGTACGTGCGAATTCCGATACGCAACGGGTCAAAAGTAACGGTGGCCGTCGCCTCGAACCCAGTCAGTCCCTTGATAATTCAAGCAACTTTTAACTGCAACCTTTATAACTCCCGCGATAGCCACCACCTTCGCCGCCCCCTCGCGCTCCTTCCGGATCGTCCTGGACCGTTACTTTCTTCCGCCCCCTTTACGACTGGTCTACTCTCTCTTTAGGAGCTGTACGTCTTAAATAATTGATCCTAACGTAGTTGCCGGTGTTTTTATAACTGTTTTACCGCCCGCTGTTGCCGCCGTGATATACATTATTTAGCCGCCGGTTTTTAAACTTAAGTCTCTCCCGGCATGGAGGTGTGAAAACACCGAACAACTATCGGAGATCCGCGCGCACCGCTTTGATAAACGTTCACGATCCTTCCCTGACAATTCCACTCCTGCCCGCGGCGTAGTACCTTCTTTTCAATGAACGAGCAATTAGGTCCCGTCGAAGGGGAAGTCGCGTCGGCCCGGAGTTACAAACTTCTGGCCAACATCTGTTTAGCGTCCTCGCGAATTTTACGTTCGTCCTCAAAGTGAACTATTGTAAAATATCTCGGAGAGCCTCTTCCGATTGGATTATTCATAATTTTGAACGGCGTATCTTTGAGCCCGGCGAAAAATCGAGGTAACCGTAGGGGTTGCGCCCGGTGGGGATGCAGTTATTCGGCCGCCACTTCCGGGGAAGAATGAACTTCCCGGATGCCGAACGCAGTATCGTTCTCTTCTGCAGAAAGCACTTTGACAGAGCCCCACGGGTACATTACCAGGATTGCCGCCACCAATTGAACTTCCCCCGTCGCGCCGCGACGAAGCAGCCACGGGCGAAGCACGGGACTGCCTTATGTCTGCAAACAGAGCGGCCCGAGGCGACGCTCCTCCGCCTCCGCCGCGGCCGCGTTCAAACAGCCGATCGCTCGATTCAGAACGATCAACCAACTTGCAGATTCTCCATTGTTAACGGTATTTGACTTAGCCGCGTGTTGCCCCGCGCGCTGATCTGCATAATAGCCATTAAACCCGGAAGGATTCGAACTTCCACCGCGCTCCGCCTTCTCCCCGACTTCGGGATAACTTTCCCGGCCCTGGCTGACTCCCGCCTGATTAAGTCTCCCGCGCGTGAAACTTTGGCCCGTTCTTAGTTACTTCAAAGAAACTGATTAATCATTCTGATACGGAACTTCGACAAAACCGTCCATGAATCGAACGTTACTCGTTTGTGACGACGCGTCATCCAGCATTAGGAATTAAATTGATGATCGTCGAAAGCCTCGGGATTTCGTGCTCGACGTTGGAACGCGCGCCGAGGAAGACGAGACCTGGAAAAGCGGAAAATGGATCGAGGCCGAGGTCACGTCGCGCTCTCTCATCAATTTCCGCCGACGACCGTTGAAGACTCGTTCCAAAACCGGCTACGGATTTCATATCATCGGCAACCCGGTTTCGACCGGGTTCTCCCCAGGACAGGCTCGGGTCCGCGACTGGAGTAGTCCCAGTTTTGCGCGACCAAAATTCCCGGTAAGACGCGAGAGAGGACGTACACAAAGCTTGGCGGAGGGAAAGTAAAGGAAGCGGCGAAGGTGGCGGAGGTTGGACGGTCTCGGTGTTTCGCGGGGCGAGAGGGGGAGGAATTCGTAATATAGAGGGCCGCTCTACGACTCCGCTGGGAGGAATTCCGGGGTACGTTTTAAATTGCTGCATCCCCAACCTCCTTGTTTATGTATGCTACCGTGTTTCTTATTCTTGTGCGGCAGCGAAGGAGAGCGCGCGCCCGCCCTAACTTTATGTGCACAGCGCCGGCATAAGTATGCAATCTATGCGTCGGTGTGCCTTGCCCGCCCGTACCGTACCGTTGTCCGGGTGTTCGTACATGTGAAAGCGAGCCCCGGCTCGCGTGTACGCCTCGCCACCCGATCCCGAGGATGTATGGGTGGCCGTGGCGCACACGCGATCGCGCGCGTACACCCTTTGCGTGGGATACGGGTACACTATTGTCCAGAAGTTTCCGAACAGTCAACAGATGGAAACTTGGCAAGTCGAATTGAACTCGAGTCAATACCCGAAGAAAAATTATTTTTAATTTCCGTCGTTCAGATATGAAACGTCGAGCAAACATCGTTCAGTGAAGTAGGAAATTTTTATTTGTGAATTAAATTGATTAATGATGTACGGTTTATTTCTTTTTATTGTTGAATCAGGTCGAGGGAGGTCTGGCGAACCCGGGAGGAAGAGTCTGTGAACTTCTGGAGGATAGTGTACGCGAACGTGTGTATTGTACGGTGTAACGCGGTCCTACGTTTCCTCGCGCAACCCCGTGCCGTTACACGGCCCACCCTCCGCACGATCCGACCACTGTGCCGTTTTCTCCCGTGGATTCTTTCCCGTCTTCTGGAACCGGGTTCTTTTTCCTTTCGCCTTATTCCCCAACTTCGGCTCCTTCGAACCGACCCCTCGCCGCCTCGGCCGCCCTCCGCCCTCTCTTTCTCTCTCTCTCTCTTCCGTTCCGCTACCTTCCGGCCTCAATTGCTGTAATCTATGGCCCATGGTGGTGGATTTAACCGTCGAATTGAGCCACGGTGATTTGTACGGCTTATTAATATTGCAACGGTATCAAGGATGGAAGTTGGACACGGGCTTTTCATAGATTTCGAACGACGACGCGGCGCGCCGCGTCGGTAGATGATTACACGCGCGCCGGGCCCATCGACTGACTGGCCACGTGACTGTAAACCAATTTTTTCTGGCCAACCAATCGTTTCCATGGTTTTTGATTCGCGATAACGTCGCGGAATATTTATAGAGTTTGATAGATAGAGTTTCGTTTTTAGGAAATATTCCAGTCGCCCGCGACGCGTTTCATATAATTGTTCACTGCTTCGAATTGCANAACCAATCGTTTCCATGGTGTTTGATTCGCGATAACGTCGCGGAATATTTATAGAGTTTGATAGATAGAGTTTCGTTTTTAGGAAATATTGCAGTCGCCCGCGACGCGTTTCATATAATTGTTCACTGCTTCAAATTGCGATCGATTCGTTTCCGAGTTCTCTGTGTTCCCGAAACGGACGTCGAGTCATCACTTTTTCACTGAAATTTTTCTGCAAACGTTATCGGGGTAGTAATTGTGTTTTGCTCGTAGCAGCGGAGGAACGATAACCGGCGGAGCGTATCAGTTCGTCGGATAAATATTTATCAGCGTTGTATAGATTTAGGCCTCTTGGGCTTACAAAGATTCCCTCGTTATTTCGTTCGTGCCGCGCGCTGCTGCGAGTAGCTTATTACTTTCCTTTCATGGCCAGAAATCACGTTCAGAGCCGATAGAACCGTTGCACGCGTGATAGCGAAAGTAATCATTGAACAATCTGGACACGACGATTCGGACAATCGTTGTATTACTGTTGCGTGTAAAAATTAAAATACTTAAGAAATAGAATATGATCGACGATTCTAAAATGATCGAGCATATCGAGAGTCATCTTTCTTTTGTAAAAACTAACTTTTTAAATTCGGATAAGAGAGACAAAGTCCAGTGATGGAAAAATCTCGGAACTTTAATAAGTTCTGAACTTGCGAACAAGTGCGACGAAACTTGGCAAGAATATCGGTCCATTAGCGTACTGCATAATGGTGCAGTTTCGCAGCTAATCGTTTTTTCTTTTACGGCTTGGAACAATGGTTCCTGGCCATTTCCGGCTTACATTAATTTAGGAGAACGAATTAAAAAAATATTAATAAACCTGTCTTTTTTTCAATGTTCGATCTGATGTTGCAAGATTTTACAGGACAATAATTTTAACGGGAAAATTGCGTACGACTATATTTGCATCTGACAACTGCAATCAATTCATAAATTGATTATCTTTCGTGAAAGCTTTTCAACGTTTAGGTGCCGTTTTATATTCATTTCTCGTGCCGTTACGGACAGCAAGGAACGGAGATTCCCGCGAATGTGATCTTCCGTTGACGAAAATGTCACGGAACTCTTTACACGAGTTTTTTTATTCACGAGCCGGTGAATAAATGAGAAATCGAGCGGGAGGGAACGGCGTGCGTGGAAAAATCGCGGGTGGAAATATGATAGCCGCGCAAGCCGTTGTCAAGTTTAAATCGAAAACAGTTCCGCGCTGTTTCGATAGCGGAACACGTTGCGCGAATTTTATTTAGAATCTTCCCGTCGTTACACGAGCATTTTTCCACTCGTAAATCCATCCTCCCTGCGCGCAGTCATCTTTTTTTTATTCGGTTTACAGCATCCCGACTTTTGATTTGCGGCTTGGTTTTCCATTTATAAAAACTTTCGATTAATAATCGTATCCACGTCCGTATAAATCGATTTGCATATCGCAGATTTTTTTATTGAATTCCTAATCGATCGGAGCGCGTCGCGGAAACGTTGTTTCCTGCGCATTGAAAATGCAGGTCGTAGCCGGCGCTCTCGATTAAGATAGTAAATTCCCGTGAAAATCAAGTATGCGAACATGCAGGCATTTCGTATATTGTGCGGAACTAGTACTTGTATGTTCATATTTCCGTCATACACTTATTCCTTGAAATATTCAGACACCGGCGAGCATCATGCAGAGAATTTTGAAACAACCCCTGGTCTTTTTGTTACACTTTCCTTTCCTTTGGTATTGCATGCATGAATACGTAAACACTACTATGGCAATTATATACTTCTCACGTTTTTCGGCATTCGGGGAAAGAAAGAAACGCCTCCGCCGCGAGTTGCATCCGTCGAGTTCATCAGTCATGAGTTCATAGTTTTAATAATAAAATTAGGCCATTCGTTGTTTCGATAATGCCAAAAGGAACTCGTCATATACTCTTCGTTCGTACGTATGAGATTTTTCGTACTACCGAATTCGATGACAGATCAATTTTTATGATCTCTCTTCTCGATATAAATTTTTTTATTGAATTCAGTGACAAATCATATTTGACAAGGACTGTTCGTTGCGAAACTAATGGATAGCTCGGATGTACACCCCCCCTCGACGTTTCAACCCTTGTGCGGTATGCGAACACACTATGTCATTGCTTTCTACCGGGTCATCGAATGTGCTTATTACGTTGATTAGAGATGTCATAGCCGCGTAATTCCAGGTTAACTTTCATTTACCCCATTTCGAGCGACCGCACCGGCCAGCTTCTCTTAATGTAATTATTACCCTTGAAACAGGGCTCTACAGGCCGCAGCTTGCAATCGACGATCGACGGCCGATGATTATACGTTCCCGATTCCATTTCCTTTTAAAACTGAAAAATGCATCATATTTTCATGGCAAGTTCGCCGCTACTAGTATCACTTTTTCTACAGCTTCTCAAGAAGCCCGGTTCTTCAATCGCGTACACGCATACAATAATTATCTTCCCCTATTTTCTTTCACGATAATACTA
>SMSR01013574.1:9139-23878 GCA_019453355.1 Ceratina japonica | reverse complement strand
CGCGACTATATCGTTCGGTCGTTTATTTAAAACACCGTTTATTTACGAAGCTTCCCGAGCGGCAACGCGAAAGAAACTCGTTTCGGGACGATGTTAAGTGCGGAACGAAAAAGCTCTACCGAAGAAACGCCGAGGAATCGAGACACGCGCGCACGCCCGTGCACGCACACGCGTGGTCGGGCTGAAACGCGGCCGAGATTTATCGATGCGCGCATTAAGACTCGCGACAGGCCACTCTCTCCCTCGTATGTTGTTACTCCTCTCTTCCGTCCCGGCGCGGCGCCGCTTTATATTCGACGGCCTCGGTGTGGGAAAGAGGCCGGCGCGATTGAAAAGCCATAGCCGCCCGGAGGAATAACAAACGTTTCCAATTAAACCGAAACCACGCGAACCGATCGCGGTAACTAGCGACGATTCGTACACGGAATTCCATATGGGACATCTGGCCGTTCTGGGATTTCTGCCGATTCATTCGGGCCGCGAGAGGGTCGCAGCGGCGAGACTCGGTCATCGGCGCGGAGAGAGAGAGAGAGAGAGAGAGAAAACGGGGGTATAATAGAGGAGTTCCGGAAAAACTACGGGGTCCAATGAATCATGGTGGCCACGCGAAAACGCTATAAAAGTAATACGGCTGTGTCACGTTGGGCCAGCCTCGTGACTCATCCTCCCACGCGTCGCGCGACGGACGTATCTCGGTTCTGGAGACGCGATCGATAAGCCATAGGCCATGGGGTTTCCTCGTCCGGGCGACGACGACGACGACGAGAGGGTGCCTGCCTCTACGCTTCACGGGGTGCGCCCTCGACCCTCGCTGCGAAATGGGGATCGTTCCAGCCGTGCATACCGACCACGATATTGTGTACACACGCGCGTACGTAGCAATTTCGTAGAATCGCGATACGTTAATTGAGAATCGACAATTTTTTTGCCCGGAATCCATCTCGCCAGGTTACGCCATCACTTCCGAGCCAACGGTTTCGAATCGTTGATAACCGAGCGGATCTACGAACCGGCGTTGAATATGGAACCCGTGAGAAGACGCAGGCTCGCGGAAAGTATCGAGCATCGGGACCGGTTTAATTTTCGAAATCGATTTATGCTGATGCTGAATGGAAATCTGGTCGGGACGCGTTTACGTTTATGCGAATAATGCGCGATCCGGGACCGAAAGATACGATGTACCGGCGCGTATATGTATAAATATTAATAGGCAGAAAATGAGCCGCGCGACGTTTCCTATTGCCGAACAGCCCCGCCGCGCTGTCGTATTCAGATTAATATCGATCGCCTTTCGATTCTCGTTAGTCATCGCGGTTCGTTCCTCCGTCGCTGCACCTACACGGCCCCCGCACATTACGCACACATGTACACACGCGCGCGAACAATTCCGGGAGATACGCGAGTGCTCGATGACTCAGTAGCCCATTACTAATAGCGCACTTGGACTAAATCAATTGCAGCGGTTTTCGAAATCGGACCGGCATCGCGCGCGCGTTGACGAACAGATATATATATGACTGTCCCAAGTTGTAATCGTAATTCCTGACGGCGACGATTAAACGGGAGACGCGTACCTCCGCCGGAAATATCATATTCGTCGCCCGCATGCGGATGATTTATCTCGTAAGAATACTCCCGCCGTTTACGCGTCCTCATAAACCTCTAGTCCGGTGGTTAAAAATTATTACGGTTAATTGGAAAATGTACGAGGGTTGCGCTCCGGCGGGCGACGCAGGATTCGCTTAGTTTTAACCGAGAGCCCCGGGGATAAGGGTTAAGTGGCGCCCGGCTCGGGACAGTCCACCGCCCAAGCGTCGTCGGAGTTACGTAGAGCACAATTAGAATTTCCAAAAAGAAATTTTGCTACTATTTACCTTGAAGATACATTAAACATCGGCATAAAAGATAAAAAAAGAATTGCACGCCTGAATCGTTTTACTATTAACTAGGCGATGCCGGAAAGGGTCCAGCGGCGAGCCCTCAAGTGGACTCGCGTCGGGCTGTCCGCCTACGCGCGCCGTCGTCGTCGTCGTCGTCGTCGTCCTCAATTTGTGGCATACGTGACACGCTCCCTCGTAAGTTCAAAACACGTTCTATCGACACGCGCGTCATGCCTGATAATACGCAGCGACTTTATCTATATCGATCGACGGCAGGAACGGGAGAGATCGGCGTGGTAGGACCACCTACGGGCCGCCGTAAATTTCGCGGCAATTCACGATCGCAATTACGTCTCCTCTATAATTCTATTATTTATGTCCCGCAAGGGCTGAGACTGACGTACTTTATCCGCCGCGAGCTGGATAAAGGGATGCGCCAGCTAGGGATATCGATCCGCCTCCTTTCTCGGCCTCCACTCGTTCGCGCCGAATTCGGGATACACGTAGACACAGACGGGGAGAAAGAATCGAGCATTATCCCCGGACGCGCACACAGAGACTCGGTCGGACGTACACACGGTGCCCCGAGTCGAACGAGAGAGAGAGAGAGTCAGAGGTAGAGATTCGATGACGGAGGGGTGAGTTTAATGGCAGCTGCGATGAACGCATTCCGAGTAGAGAAATATTTGGAAAATTCTCCCTCGCCGACGGATGCCATTCACGGCAGACTCTCCGTGAGATAAGAAACACGTGACTCGGCGTTTTTGCCGCGGCTCCTCCGTCCGTATTGTACGAGTCCTCGTCGAAACACGGCATCGTCGATACCAATCGAATCGCGGCCGATCCCTCTCGAATCCAGTCGAATCACGGAGGAATCCAGCCGCGAAATCGGGGGTTTATTTATCATCCCGCGTCATTAGCCGAGCGGATAAAAGCGAGCGTCGTGATCGCGCCTTCGGAGCGGGCGGTCGCGGCGCGGCGGAGCAAACGGCAACGAAGCGGCGCGTGGAATCGTTTAATTTAAAGAGGGAAAACCAGCAGCTCGACCAGGAAGAATAAATACGGAGCGCGGTGGTGGGCAGTAAAAGTTTCGAGTGGTCGACGGGGTGCTCGAGCGTACACCCGGACGCGGCCGCCGCGGCCGCCGCCGCGCCGTTCAATTGTACCTAACCAAGTGGATAAAGTTCGACGAGATTCTCGCCGGCGAATAAACGCGACTGTGCCGGATTCAGCGTTCAAACGAGCGGCCACGGACGGCGGATGCACGATCCGTTCGGGACCGGGACTGGAGAGACCATTTACCTTCGACTCCGTCTCGATAAACCACCGCGGCGCGCGCTTTCCTTTCCTCTCCCTCTCTCTTACTCCTTCCACTTTTTTACCCTTTAACGAGTTTCTTTGTATATCCGGCGGAAAGTTGAAAAGCCGATCTCGTTTCTCGTTATATTTTCCTGCGCGTGACAGCAACGCGAACGAGGGGCGAAAGAATTTCGCGTCCGCGGACCGTTTTCGTCTTTCGCCTTTCACGGCTTTTTGATTTCGTATTCGTAGATCCACGCGAGTGCGTGTGGTCGGCCGGGTCCAAAGGACGACGGGCGAGAGTAAGCTATCTGACTACACAGGGAAACGCGGGCTCACCGAAAATAGACTCGCCGCGGCCGCGAACCGCGCGGCGACGTTAGAAACACCGGGCTCATATAATGCCCCCCTTTTCCACCCACTCGCGTCGCACAGGATTCCGGCGCTCCGGTTATGAAAAGGAAAAAGAATCGAACGTAAATACGCGAGGGGAGAAGAACCTGCCCCGAGCGCCGATCCTGTAAACGATCCGAAACATCGTCCGTCTCATCTCGCGTCGTATTTAATCTTCTTTCGGTCGCTTTGTACGAAGCCGCAACTTTTCGCGTCGAGTATTTGTCACGGATATCCCGGATACTTTTACGGGCGATCGATTGGTCGAATCGAACGCGGCCGGACCGCCGCCTGTGACCCTTTCGCCGTCCAGGTTCCACCCTCCGTCCTCGCGCGCTGCCAAGCATTTCCAGTCTCCCTACGCTCGAGTAATCGGCTGTACGATGATACGCCAGAAAAGTGACGCCGCACCGCATTTATTCCACCGAGCCAAACTCGGTTTCGCCCCCTTTTCAGGTACGAGTCGACCGCAGAGCGAAAGAGCGGACGACGGGAGAGAGAGAGAGAAAGAGAGAAGGCGGGGGAGGGCTGCCGCTGTCCGGCGACCATGCGGAGCGGAACGCACGCGTTTCCAACGCTTTAGCTCGCGGCTATGTGCACCGGCCGGGCCGTGTTTGCGCGGACAGATAAATATTTTTCATCCGACGCGGTGTCGCCCCCGAAAACAAATCTTTGCAAACGAATCGAACGAAACAAACCGAACCGACAGAACACGGTTTCATAAATTATTTCGCATCGATACTTGACAATTGTACGCCGGCTAAAGGTACGAATTTAACGTATTAATCGTTTATCAGGTATTTTCGTCCGGACGAGGAGCACGGGAGAGCAATTAGAGGAGGGAGCGGGCGCAAATGAACTCGAAGGAGGGATTTTACACTTGCATCGTTAACAGGGGGGCTGTGCAAAGCGCGCGGCACTCGCGTTAAGACGCGTGCAAGTTATCCCGAGGCGAGAGAGAGTGGTCGCGGACGGTTGTGTGCGTGCACGTGCGTGTCCTCGGGGCCTGGTTGTTAAATGGACGTGTGCCGCACGAGGAGGGTGCACCAAAGTGGGGGCAGCTACACGCGTGTAGTCTTCGCTTTTGGTTTTAGGTTTTAGTACCGTGGCAGTCGCTGCCGACGACGACTACGATAATCTCGAACGAACTACGACCGTCCACCCGCGACGCTCGCCTCGCAATTACGCGCATCTTCGCGAAAACGAAGATTCTTGAAGAAAGAAAAAAAAAAAATATCGACGATCGCTAACACTGTCGTAAACGTTTCGACGACGCTGGCAACGCTGCGACGTGATTATTTTTACGAATTGCGAGATTCAAGACGGTGGAATTCAGGGCCGGAGCGGCGGAGAGATTCCATCGCGCGATCCAGCCACCTGATCTTAAATCTAATTTAAACCCGGGCACGCGAGCAGAGAGCAGCAGTTGTCCAATCGTAAGAATTAGAAACGCGCGGCAAGACGAAACAGAAAACGAAAGGTTACCGAGTCTTCTCGAGATCAAAGTTGGAACGGTACGAGGGTGTTGGCCGCGAAAAGCCCGGAGCAGCAACGATTGAGTGGCGTAGAAAAATTCTGAACGGAGTGTGAAGAATTTGAAAGTGGACGGCGGGAGCGTGGAACGGGGAAGGGTTTCGTGAAAGGGGACAAAGAGGAGTCCCCGGTCGGATGCGAAAAAACGTCGGCTCGTTTTGTTAATCAAAAGATTTCGGCTCGTCAAGGCGCGACGCGTCCCGACTAATAACGAGCACGTGTATACCGTCCGCGAACGCTCGGCGTTCCGATTAGAGGAAAAGAGCAACTGTGCGGGAGAAGCGCGCAGAACTCGACGGGAAATAGGTATATCTCGTCGCGTAACGACTTCCAGGAAGAAAGGCTTCATCTGCGATAACTGGTGTCACAATTGCGCGGGGATTTCAGTGACAGGCGCGTAAATATTCGAATCGGAGACATGAGAAGTGTTCGGGAAAATGTGATCCGTAAGTGGGGTGACGTCGGACGATATTAACGCGGGCGCGACTCGCGATTAGAGGCGTCGTGTCTGGCAGACAGATAGACGAAGGAACGCGAGAGAACAAGGGGAACATTTGGATCGCTGGCGGATCGAATGTTTGCGCGGGTGTCGAGTGGAACACCCGATTCTCTCGCCTATGCCGCGTTACCGGTTCGAGATGCGGTGCACGTCGGGACACGTGTTTCTGACAAGTTTGCTGATACTGGTACGAGCGCGTCGGGCGGAGTCAGCCATCGAGGATTCGCCTGAATTTCAGAACAAAGGTAACTATACTCGCTACCCCGGCACGCTTATGATCCCGGCGCCGATTTTCCTTCCAACGGACCGCGCGGCCCGAATCCAAACCGTAAAGAAGACGTGGGCCACGATCGGAAACTTATTTCGGAGCGAACGACCGCGCTGACCTCGGCCGGATTTTAAATAAGTTGCGAGTTTAGCTGGCTCGGATCGAGCCTATCGACGACGACGACCGGAAACATTTGGATATCGCGTTCGACGCGTCCGCTGCCAAATTCCCGGTGTCCCCGATCGGCTCGTCGATGCGTTCCCTCGGAAAAATGGGAGAGACACACACGTACTTTCGGTCCTAAACTCTAAATTCTAAAACCCCGGGCCGTGCGCTCGAAACTTTAACCGCGTCTGGTTTCCTGTTTTTCCACGTCGGTCAGCGTTCCACGGGCTTTCCTTTTACCGAACGTCAGGCAAACGAGAAATATCGACTTTTCCGAACGTTATGCTTTTAAAACGAACTCGTTGTTGTTTATTTGGGCCAGCGCTACAAAGTCGATCGATCGATCGATCGACCCGCCAGCGAATTTCACCTGCGGATATTTCGGTTTTCAGTACGGGCGCGCGCGGCGTCGGTCCCGGAACGAAAGAATTCGCGCAATTTATTTTTGACCGCGCGGCGGTCGCGGTAAAAAGGCGCCGGCTCGTTTAGATCCCCGGCCCCGGCGTCCGTCGCCCGTTCCCCCGCGTTAACGCGCAGCTAATTTCCAATGCTTTCGAGGAGAGATCGGTTGCACATTCGAAGCGAAAAGCGCGCGGAGGAATGCGAGTTTCGGTTTCGCACAGACACGTACGCGCGTAGCTTTTAACCGTGGCGCAGACTGACGCGTCGAACAGAGGTTGAACAAAGTCGGAAGGAATTCGAGGGGTGCCGGGCCCTTTCGACGTGCCTAAAATTCCGATCGAAAATACACGCGTCTATCGTCCTTGCCGCGAATAATAGATCCGCCGACGACTCCTTTCCCGGTCGAACGAAAATATTTGGAAAGGAGAGAGCCTAACCGCGAGCTGGGTGGCTCCGTATTCACGGTCGTTCATCATCCTTCTCGAAGCGGAGAGGTATTAATGGAGCGAACTGAAGAGACTTATCGACTGTGCCGCGCAGTACATCGTTGTAATCTTTACGCGTTTGGTTTACGGTAAACGTCAGGAACCAGCTGTTGGCGAGTTTCCGCGGAGCCACGACGAATCGCTTTCCTCTCGACCCTATCACGCGCCCATTAAACGTAATTACGGTCTCGGATCGGAGCGAAATATCTGGATTTAATCGTCGATAGACCTCACAGCGCGGCCGCGTTTCCCGGATATAAACCTGACCTGATCATCTCTTTGTACTTCTTTTCTCGGCCCTGGGCGATAAATAAACGTGCAGGAGGCGGAAATCCGTCGTCGTTCATATTTCACGCACGTAATCGATTCGGGAGCTCCGACGCGGCGCGGTGACTCGGGAAACGAAAAACCTCCCGGGTCTCTCTCTCTCGTCTCCAACGTAAACGTTCGTGTAATAGTGCAACGTGTAGGGTATACGGTCGTGCGTGCGTAAACCAACTTCGGCTTATCGATAAACTTCGGAAACGACGTCGGCGGGGAACTGTTCGGAGAGGAGAGGAGGAGGAGAAGAAGAAGAAGAAAAAGAGAACCGGAAGAGCCATCGAGACGGAGCGTAGGTGGCGACAGTTGGAATTTTATGGATGAACCGGACTTCTTCTGGGCGAGGGAAGCAACAGGTGTCGGCGTTGGCAAGAGGAAGACGGAGTTACGCGCGAATGAAATTGACTAAACCCGGAGGGCCGCGGGGCTCGATCGAGAAGAGCCGCTGCGGTTGAACGTAATCGGCATAGAAGATGATCGGTGGGACGTATGCAGATCCATTTGAATGCGGCGCACGGACGCGACAAAGAACAGGAAACAGAAGAATTGAGGCAGGCCCACATCGCGACACGTCCTCGTGGAAAAAAAACAACTCGTAATTAATTCCATATTGGCAGCGGAATCCGCGGGGGACGCGAGAGGCGACGAGATGGAGCCTCGACGTCCCTCGGTGCTAATAGCGTCTCTTAATAGCGTCGTCGCTCTCTCCTCTCGGAAATTATTCTAACGAACATTTTTAGATCGACCGCGAGAGTTCGATTCGCGAGAAATGGATTCCGAATCGGGCGTAGCGTACGTACGAACGGGCTGTAGAGTTTTTAGCGCGCGGGAGGGAGAAGTGGGTGACTGGAAGAAACGGAGATCGGGGACACGAAAATAGACGACTCGGCGGAAGCGCGGTTCCCAATGAACGCGATACAGAAATAACGAGGGTTACCCTTCGCGCGAACATTATTTACATAACGGCGTACTCGATTCTCATTCTTCCTTTCTTCTCGGTCCCGTTCTTTATTTTTTTTGCCCGCACCTTTATTGATTCCCGTCGGACATCTATTCCGAGATGCGACGATGCCCATACGTACCGCGAGGAGAGACCGACGTTCAAAGGGAGTCCCGATCGCGGTCGAAGGTTGGCCCGCCTTCGCGTTTCGAGCTGTATTTCGAAACACGGTCCACCGGCGGCGCATCGATTTTGGCCCGGTCCGTTCGGGCCGCGGAAAATCGAACTCTTAATCTCGTTGATAGTTGCCAAGAAAGGTTCGACTCGCGTAACTCCTATTCGGCCGGCTTTGACTCCCGAATACGTTCTACACATCTACCTATATGTCTTATACGTATACCGGTCTTATACCGGTGTATACGTGTGCAAATCGGAGCGCGGGGTCGCGTTTTCGGCGTAGCGCCGAAACGGTTTGTCGAGAAGACAAACTACGCTGGCCGTTCGCCTTTCAGCGCCGCGTTAAGCCGTGCCGCACCGCGTCCTGCGAACACGAAAAAGCTATACGGGGTTGTCCGACGGAAAATCGAGTACGTCGACGGGGGAAACGGACGAAGAATGGACCGCGTCGAGTTTAATCTTTCCGCTCTCGGTCACCGACAATTTTTCATTTTCGAATTTCCAGCGGAAAAGTCGCGAAACTGCATGTCCGTACGCGTCGCGTTTTATTATTGGTAGACGCGCGTGGGAACCGGAGTTAATGCCCACCGCGGTATGCCATTGATAATTCGGTCGTTCTCTTTTGGCAACGGCTGCATCTTCCGCCTTCGCCTACGCGTACCTACGCGATGCGTAATCCCTCGTCTCACAATAGCGGAGTAATCGACCGCTTAGAAATTCAGATTCTTAGAATTCGCGAAGCTCGGTTAAATTCCCGTTTTTAATCGCCGACCCGGTACTTAGATTAGTTTCTTCGAGCCAACGAGCTAACGAGCGGAATAGCGGGGCAAAAACGATCGCGGGAAAGACGCGCGTGGTCAGTGCAAAGTGGCGTCGTGCCCGTGGAATTAGTCAGACGGATCCCGGCAGCAGGGATTCGCTTCATTAGCGACGTTTCTTCGCCGCTCGGTGCGGTGGCGCAGGCCTTAACGAGCGGCGAACTTAGCTCCTCTTTTTTTGCGAACTAACCTAATCTCGATAACGATGCCTATTCCTTGGTACGGATTTTTTTAAGGGCCTACGACTTACGCTCTTACAGCACCGCTGAAGCTGGTATGGGGCGCCGAGGGCGAGGACGTCGAACTGCCGTGCGACATAACTCCTCCGACGCCCAACGACTCCGTCAGCATGGTGCTCTGGTTCAAAGACACCGCTGGGATCCCGCTTTACAGGTAAATCTACTCTCCCTCCTCGACGACCGACGGGCCGCAAAATTCAATAGATTTTTGTCGTTCGCGCTCGGTTCTCCTGCTCGCCACCGAAGACGAATCGTTTCACGACGAAGAACCTTCTAATAAGAACGCGTTCTCGCGGTTCCCATTGTTCCGAGATCTGTGTGTTGGTATCTCGAAATATCTCGGGAGAGACGAGCCTCGGAAATATCTATCTCCACGTTTCGCCCTTCTCTCTATTGTACTACGCGACCGATGAGCTTTGCCGAAAATAAGCAGCTACCCTCGATGTGGTCGGGTGCGCGCGCCTAAATACGTACTCGCGTTCGTATGCCAATGAACCGGGGTTATTAAAATTATCTCGCGTTTTCGGCCGGATTTATCGTCCGGACGAAAGTGGAATTGAGGTAGATCGCGGCAGCGTGAAGCGTAAATAAACCGACGAAATCTCCGAAGTTCACATTGGCATCAAACCGTGGAATTCCTTAATACTCGACGGGCTTCTAGAAATAGACCGGTCGATCGTCGTCCCGTGTTAACAAATACGCGTAAACGCCGCGCGCGTTGGTTTACGTATCTGGGAACCGGGAGTCAGCCCGTAAAACGGTACGTTCCCGTTACGGTATTAGGGCCAACTGCCATTAATCGCTGGTATCGCCCGCCTCTAAACCCGAACCACGGTTACGAAACCCTGGAACGGAGCGCGTGGTCCCGCGGGCAACCGAAAAACTGGGAGATGGAAAGGAAGTCGTAACGAGTAAAAGCAGGTGAGGATCGGAGATTTTACGAGGTCGCTTTCTTCCGCGAAAGGATAACGAGCCCGCGAGGAAGAGATCGCAATTTTAGGAAAATCGTACGCGGATCGGTTTCCTCGTCGCCGCCGCGGACCGATTTCCTCCTCGTCGACATTGCGCAACGGTCAACGGTGGGTCGCGTCGAATCTAAATTCGCTGACCGCGCGTTTGCCAACTACCCTTTTTTTCTCCGCAAATAGACGAGCGCGCTAGAGTTAGTCACGATGAAATTGGCCAGCGGGGGGTTCTTGGCCTGTCGACGCGATGTTTACCGTCTCTTCCTCGGACCCGGAAACCAAGTATCGTCAGCCCGTTCTGCCGTCGGACTCGATATCCGAGAGATCGGTTGCTTGCGTAACCGAGTAACCCCGTTGCTGTTTCATCGTCGAATCGCGGGATAGAAAACTCGGCAAATTACCCCGGCTTCTCCGTTGAGCAGTTTGGACGCGAGGAACGGCGATCCCGCTTCCGCGATTCACTGGGCCGTCAGCGACGATCTCGGCAAGCGGACGTACTTCCAAATCGGCGACGGACATCGGGCGAAACTAAAGGTTACCAAGGTCACGTTCAAAGACCAGGGGATCTTCAGATGTAGGGTAGATTTCGTCGATTCCCCGACGAGAAACTTCCGCGTGAATCTGACGCTCGTCGGTGAGTAACACGTATTTCCGTAAATCGGAAATCGACGGACGAACCAATTTGCGTTTTGTCTGTCGTTCAGAGGTGCCGTCGCAGCCGGTGATATACAACGCTCAGGGACACGAAGTGAAAACAGTCGCCGGTCCTTTCTTGGAGGGTTACAATCTCGCGTTAACGTGTCAAGTATCCGGTGGTAAATCTCAATTTCTCTTTTATTCATATCTCCTTCTGTCGAGACGACTCGGAATTTCGGACATTCCACGTGTTTCTTTCAGGGAGGCCAAAGCCGAGCGTAACGTGGTGGAAGGATGGGAAACTGTTGGACGGTGTCGTCGACACCGTCTCCATCGGACCGCCCAGCAAATTCACGGTGAACCACCTGTTCATCGACAAGGTGGCCAGATCGTTATGGGGTGCGAAGCTCGAATGCAGAGTCCAGTCGCCGCCGATGTCGGCTCCGATCGTCCGCGAAGTACCACTAGACATTTACCGTAAGTACATAGTCAGCCTCTCTTCTCCATTTTCTCAATTCCGCAACGATTAACCCTTCCGCTTCGGCAGTTCAGTCCGCCGAAGTGTCATCACTGAACGGAAGCCTTACAGGTCGCCGTGTTAGATGCCGGATATATCCGGCGCTCGTACGCACAAGTCGTCGCGCGGATGTCGGATATATCCGGCGCTTAAAGCGAAAGGGTTAAGGTCGCTCCAGCGAGTTTGTCTAAAATTATAGATTGGGGTTAAACTTTAGGAGAATATTATTCAAATCTTTAACTTTCGATAGCCATAAAAAAAACGGGAGGTCAGCACATAAATTGGTGAGAAAAGTACATTACAAAATGTTCATTTTTAACATAGAGTTATATGGAAAATGTAAGATGAATTGCTTGTTCTTAATAATAAAATTATAGATTTGAGTAAAAAACTACATGCTTATAAAATTTGAGGCAAGGATTCTGCTAGTATCAAAATAAATATAGGTAACCACGCATTTTGATGAGTAAATAGCAATCAAAGTTTGACATGTTACATTTTACCATCTTTGTGCTCTCCTGCACATTTCCGCTTACAGATCAGGAACCTACAGCAGAGGGCGTTTTTCATAGGGCGAAAATTAACATACATAATTCTTTTTTACTTTTTATTATTTGTGACATTTTTTTTGCGAGTTATGTACATTTGAATCATGTACCACAATATACATTTGTCAAGAGCATTCAACTAGCAAAAAAACTCTAAATCTTAATTGGAACCCCCGCTTGATACGACACCAAACGCTGGGGCCACCTTAAACCTAGAAAGTAGAATACGATCGCACGTAATAAAGACGTTCCGTAGTACGTAGTTACACTACTTTAACAAGAAAGTTATGGATCATAGTGAGCCTGGAAAGGTCAACATCTGGCGAGAATAAAACAGAACGAATGAAGCGAGTTAGCCCGAGGTTCGTTTCTCCGAATTTCAACGGGCGTTAAAAGTGATCGCGAGTGACTAACTGTTTTATCCCTTAAAAGATAGTAGCGTCGCGCGTGGCGAGAAATCTTGCTACCGTTTTTACACATCCGAATGTCCTGCGCGAGAAAGGAGACACGAATTCCAACGATCTCGCGCGGACCTCTTTAACCGCTTTGACGCCTCAAAGTCGCATTTCGTGGAATCGTATATGAAAGTAAAAATACGCGGGTTCCGTTGGCGAGCACGTGGCTCATTTTCGACCCCCCAGTATATTTTCGGCTCGGACCGACCGCGGCCAGGCGCTCCTACTTTTTTTGCGCTCGCCTCGGGACTATCGAAGGGAACGACAGAGGAAGACGAAATCTGATTTGCAGTGAAACCGGCGATCGTGAAGATCGTGTTGAACGACAACCAGATACTCGCCGGGCGTCCGATCGCGGCCCGTTGCGAAACTTGGGGAAGTTCTCCGGCCGCGAGGATCGTTTGGAGTCTGGGAGCACGCGCGTTGGGCGACCCGAACGCGTCGACGATCCAGAGAAGCAATTCCACGGTCAGCAAGCTGGCACTTGCCCTCGGCAGAGACGACGACGGCAAGGAATTAACCTGCAGGGCCGAGAATCCGAGATTTCCCGGCGGGGTCCTCGAACAGACCAAGGTCTTGAACGTTGCCTGTGAGTGTTTCACTCGTTTCCCTATTCCCCGACCGCCTATCCATTTCACGAGACGCCGAAAGCGTATAACATCCTTTTTTGTATCCAGACGCGCCGGTAGTTTCCGTCGAACTCGCGACGGGCTACGTCCTGGACACGCTTAGAGAAGGGGACGATCTGAAATTGATATGCAACGCGGAGAGCAACCCGGCTCCGACGAGCGTCGCGTGGTACCACGAGGTGAGAAAGCCATTTTACGGGGCTTCGTTCGTTGCTAATTACTCCGGAACGATCGTTTATCCGTTCGATCCGCCGCGAGAATAATAGCCGGTATAAAATTTATCGCGTTGCAGGGCGATCGATTGGAGCACAACGTGGCCACCGGGACGCTGATCGCCTCGAACACATTGACGCTGAGGGTGCTCACTTTGGCGCACGCCGGCGAGTACTCCTGCGAGGCGATCAATTCAGTGGGCGAAGGTCGCAGTTCACCGATCTTCATTCCCATGAAATGCAAGTGTTCTCACGTTTTTCTCTACATAGACGCCCGAACGAGGGTCTAACGTGTGTGTATGTGTTTTATCGGATAGACGCGCCGAGGTGTAGACCGGGTTACGAACGGCGCGTGGTCACGGTCGGGCGTCGCGAGGCGGTTTCGCTGCGCTGCGAGGTCGACGCGATGCCGAGCGACGCGGTCAGGTTCTCGTGGACGTACAACGGGACGCTCGGCGACGTGTTGCCGATGCCGAACTCCAGAGCTCGGAACAGCGGGCTGGTCAGCGTGCTCGAATACATTCCTACCGTCGATTCCGATTTCGGGACTCTCGCCTGCTGGGCCAGCAACAGCGTCGGCCGACAAAGGATACCTTGCATATTCGACATCGTCCCCGGAAGTACGAGTCCGCCCAGACGAAAATCCACGAAACAATTCCTGCCTAACGCCGTGAACTTTACGATTCGCAGAGCCCCCTCAACCGCCTCAGGACTGTTCGCTGCGTAACGCGAGCGCGTCGCTGGAAGTGAGCTGCGTGGCCGGCGCGGACGGCGGTTCGCCGCAGTACTTTTTGCTGGAGGTTCGGGGGATCGTCGGAAGCCCCTCGGTTGCGTCGAATCCGTCGACGCTGCACGTGCCTCAGAGCGATCAGGGCACGGTCGGGGAAGTGCCGGCTATATATCGGGAAAGGAATCCCAGTCCTAACTTTCAATTGCACGGCCTTGAACCTGGATTCGATTACACGCTGTACGTGTACGCCGTGAACGGGAGGGGTAGGAGCGAGCCGGCGCTGCTGAGGCACGTCAAAGTCACCGAACCTATCGCCAACAAGATCGAGAGGAACGGGTTGTTCCTCGACGATTTGAAGAACGCGCTACCGAAGGCTAGTTCCGAAAAGGTGATCATCGTGGTCGCCCTCGCAGGTATAGGTACAATCCGATTTTTCAATTCTACGAACGAAAATGTTTTGCTTGCGTCCTACTTCTTTCTCTCCCCCTCTTTCTCTCTCTATCTCTCTCACTTATTTTCATTAGAAAATTNCCCTTCGGACTCTAGTTCTTCGTCATATTGAATACGCTTCCATAATTTGGTCTCCTAGTCTTATCACACATCGTGCCTCGCTGGAAAGCATTCAACA
>SMSR01013565.1:31382-51995 GCA_019453355.1 Ceratina japonica | reverse complement strand
TTTGGTCTATCCTTCCTCGGTTGTTAAAGGCGTGACCACCGATTATCCTCGAAAGAAGTGATGATGGATATCATGGGCAACTGTCTCGTGCCACATCAGTGCTGTCAGCAGCTGCAGGTAGGCTGAGGGATTGTGGTCGTAACTAAGGAATACATTGACGTTTTTCATCCTAGTTTTAATTGATTCCTAATATGAGAGCTCAATTCTAATTCTCCACGGTAAAGGTAGCACGTGACGTTATTTACAAGTATTTAAATTTTTTGTTTGATCCGTACAATTTCGAGGACGGACATAATAGTATTTGCTCGTCATCGTTGCTCGGTTGCACGCGAGCAGGTAGTCTAATCGCTCGTGGGAACAGGACGACGATCGAGATTAGTTAGTTTGTCGATCGAATCGAGAAACGAGAGCCCGCAAGTTGGTAATTTGTGTATCACGGGACGCCTGGTTTACCCTTTCGAGACGTTGCTGGTGTGGAAGAATGCTGGCCGATAAATAGGCGGAGCCTACCATGCTGGATCCGATTCAGAGTGTGACGGATGGCGCCCACCTGTGGATTCATTCACTAATCTGCTCGCTAAGCAAACAGCCCGAACACACCCCATCATTATCGCTGACGGCGTAAGTAGCGCCCGATCTCGTCCTTACCCGATATTTATTATACCTCCCCCCTCTTCGCTACCCCTTTCTCCCGCGTATGCTTTTTTGTGGAGCCGTGGATCGAACGTCCGGTCTATTTTCGCGTCACCCCGCTTCCACTGGATACGGTATCGATGTTATACTTATTCAAACCTGTGATTATCCGTGGCAGCCTGATACCAATGCGTATCGATGGTTGCGAGTACCATATGGGTGGACGATCAAATGACTGCGTTCACAAAACCTCTAAAGAATTTACTTATTCATTTATTATTCTTTATTTTGGTAGAAAAACGATTTGTTGAATCCGTTCTTATTAGTAACATATTTAAAAATATATTGTAAGAAATAAAGCAGTGTCCTATTGTGTACGATGCATAGTCACACCCGTATACGCGTTAGCAATAAATATTTTCAAATATGCGTAGATGCCACGACGTACACGAACATTTTTATTTACGTCTAGACATAAAACGAGTACATAAATTCTTTCGAATAAAATTTCAAACATTCGCCATAAACAATCGCACGTCAACTCCCAACAGAAGCAACGTAATGACCACTAATAAAATATATCTTACGAGGAATAAGTTTCAAAAATATATAAATCTTATTACGAAAGGAAAAAGAGGAATAATTCGATATTAGACAATCGCCGGATAAGAGCGACCATGGCATCAGAAATAAATTTGTTTTTTTTTTATAGTGTAACGAAGATGATATCTTACATAGTAAATGAGTCTTGGGATAAGATGATCTTCTACAGCGTTACATATCTTCATGCGCGTGATTATGCGATACAACAGGCGTTTCCGCTGCGTAATGACGGAAAAACGTACGAGGACGTACTAAAACGGCGAATTAAACCGGTACGCCGGGAGATAAGGGAAAATCTACCTGCGCCTACCTTTCCCGCCTTTTTTGCCATTAATCATCGACGTGGTTGCGTGCAGACAACCTTATTGCCCGAGGCGCGTTTTCGACCATTGCCAAACGGCCACGTGACAACGAGAATCGATTAATATTAATGAACGAACGACGACGCGCGCGAATCAACCAGCCGCGCAGAGGGGATCTCGCGTATTTCGTTGGTAAATGGACATAATGCCCAACGTGTAATTTTGTTCGCGTGAGCGTCACTCAACCCCGAAAAAGTACGAGGAGATTGTCAAACGTAACTCTTATTAACGAAATTTCTTGAGACATTTTAAATCCTTCCAACTTGACTTGTAAATTAAAAAATACTGTAATTGGCTGTAAATATGATTAATAAGTTTATGGTTTAATTTACTATTATGACAATTGCGATGTTTGTGAATATTTTAACCATCAATTTCCATCAATTGAACATATCGGTGTTTCATCGAGCGTGACGAACTGGTAGTCGTTTAGATCGGATAGATAAACCTGTGGAACGAGCTGCAATCAATATACATAGCGGATCAAATCGTCCGTATAAATAGCAATAGAAAGTTGCGAACTTTTGTAATTTTATGTACGATTTATAAAATTTTTGAACGTGGATACCGCATAATGATAAATTGTCTGAACGTTTTGAGAGGCATGTGGTTGAATCAGCATGTCCAGTGATCAAGCAAAATTAAAAGCTGACAAAATATGTGTATAAAAATAACCTTCGGTGATCTTATGAATTGCCGGTTTCGCGGAGTCTTGTAATTTGCCGGTCGCNGATTAATATTAATGAACGAACGACGACGCGCGCGAATCAACCAGCCGCGCAGAGGGGATCTCGCGTATTTCGTTGGTAAATGGACATAATGCCCAACGTGTAATTTTGTTCGCGTGAGCGTCACTCAACCCCGAAAAAGTACGAGGAGATTGTCAAACGTAACTCTTATTAACGAAATTTCTTGAGACATTTTAAATCCTTCCAACTTGACTTGTAAATTAAAAAATACTGTAATTGGCTGTAAATATGATTAATAAGTTTATGGTTTAATTTACTATTA
The DNA here is from genome assembly GCA_019453355.1 of Ceratina japonica. Taxonomy (NCBI): domain Eukaryota; kingdom Metazoa; phylum Arthropoda; class Insecta; order Hymenoptera; family Apidae; genus Ceratina; species Ceratina japonica. Next base: position 49,386 of record SMSR01013565.1, on the reverse strand, counting down.
TGACAATTGCGATGTTTGTGAATATTTTAACCATCAATTTCCATCAATTGAACATATCGGTGTTTCATCGAGCGTGACGAACTGGTAGTCGTTTAGATCGGATAGATAAACCTGTGGAACGAGCTGCAATCAATATACATAGCGGATCAAATCGTCCGTATAAATAGCAATAGAAAGTTGCGAACTTTTGTAATTTTATGTACGATTTATAAAATTTTTGAACGTGGATACCGCATAATGATAAATTGTCTGAACGTTTTGAGAGGCATGTGGTTGAATCAGCATGTCCAGTGATCAAGCAAAATTAAAAGCTGACAAAATATGTGTATAAAAATAACCTTCGGTGATCTTATGAATTGCCGGTTTCGCGGAGTCTTGTAATTTGCCGGTCGCGCGAGATTTATTTTATATCGTTCCCCTAAAAAACGTTATATATCCAGAAAAAACTATAAAATTAGGCTGACATAATTGCCAAAATAAATAATGTGCAATCACGCCTTTTATTACTGGCGTTTTGTCAAATCGAGCAATCATTGCCATGCCCTTGTAAGTCAGACGTTTTTTTATTGTCAGTCACTTTAACTCATTCCATGGTCCATCTATCATGGTTACTACCAAAACCATGATATTTTTACTTAAGAATGGAAAGACACTAAATTGGATTCTCTTCAAACCAAAAATGTATGCAATCATAGTGACGAGGATGTTCGAAGAAATGAAATTCGATGTCCATGGATGGAGCTCGAATGTCGCCTCAGCTGATGAAAATTAATGGCTTCTCCGGGATCCTAGAAACGCAAATAAAACAATAATTATGCAACACCACGTTGCGACCCGTTCACGGATGGTTTCTGGCAAATTTTATCGTCCCATTAATCATCATGGACCCTGATAATGTTTCTAACGACTGTCGTATACGATCTCTCTTCGCAAGACAAATGATTAACTCCAGTTTGATTCTCCACATACCTGTGCATAGGGACACTGCATCACTAAAAAAAAAATGCACCGATAGAGGGCAAAAAGGGAGAGGAAAGACGGGGAAAGTGAAGTAGAACGGTGGAGAAAGATGCAGAGACCACGGATGCTGCCAGGTATCGGGAGAAACGAGATGGGCCAAGCGGATAGGCAGGAAACAGGAATATCTGCGAGCCTGGGCTGGTAGTTAAAACTGTACGCATCCCATAATTTAGCGATTATTTTGACAAGGGTATGATCTCTTGACAGGTTGTTGGCCTTACGGCTACGCTCTGAAATATAGCTATTTAAATGGGCACTTAGGCGTTCCGTAATGAATACATACTTTCGACTGCACCGTTGCATCGCGAACGTGTGATTTCGTCTCGCGCATTTTCGACGTTGTCCCAAATTTTTACATAAACTTTAACGTTCACCATTCCGAGGGTGCGGCGCCCCTTTGAGAAGATCCTTGTTCAAGAAAAACGTATGTTTCGGGTTGTCGACAGGATATTAGCATAAAGTATTCGCAGTCGTTTCATTATCATTATCTACAATTTGATCGTCAGGAATCAGTGACGCTTGTTGCGCTTGAACTAACTTGTTCTAACATTTACCTCGACGCTTCATTATCATAGCCTACACTTACGCAATTATTCACGGAGGAAAGCGAAAGGGAGGAGCATTCGCGGTCTCGTGTGTTACGTTTAAGCGAACCCTGATTTATCGATTACTGTATTATATCCTCCAATTAAAACTTGTTCCAGCCGATAATTTGCGATCGCAGTCGAATCTTTATTAAATGCCAACACATGTTTTTACTTAAGGGATAGTACTCGATACGTATTAACATTTTCTCGAAGCCTTGTTACGTCGGAACAAAAATTTTATGAAACGAAATAGTAAATTTTAAAGGACGGCGAGTAGGATGAATTACGAGGTTGATACGCGATTTGTAACCTTTTAGCGCAGAGACCCTGTTAGCCGGTAGTTAAAGTTGTTTCGCAGAGCTTTTCTGCAACCCGGCGAGTCTCGGAGGGACGATTATCCGGTTGTTAAGTAGCTAGCCTTTGAAGTCGATAGTAGGCAGGTTTGCTATCCATTTCCTCCGTAACGAGATAGCGTCCGTATAATTTGTTTACATTTTCATCGTGTACGATAATTATACTATTTTCTTTAAGTACCAGCTCATAGCGCCTGAAGGTTCTTAAATAGAAGATATATGACCCCGTCGTGGTACTGAATTTTTTCCTATATCTACTTACCCTGTAAATTATCTTCAATTATTTCTTATGAAATAAGTCGCTCATTGCGAGATTACATATAGTGAATTTTTACCAAAAACCGTTTTCCTCTGCCAAAAAATTTCTACTTACTTCGAACATTTAAGTATTCTATGATACCTTTATCAAAAGAATTGTTAGAAGAGAATTTATCGATATGAAGACCCTNATCGCAGTCGAATCTTTATTAAATGCCAACACATGTTTTTACTTAAGGGATAGTACTCGATACGTATTAACATTTTCTCGAAGCCTTGTTACGTCGGAACAAAAATTTTATGAAACGAAATAGTAAATTTTAAAGGACGGCGAGTAGGATGAATTACGAGGTTGATACGCGATTTGTAACCTTTTAGCGCAGAGACCCTGTTAGCCGGTAGTTAAAGTTGTTTCGCAGAGCTTTTCTGCAACCCGGCGAGTCTCGGAGGGACGATTATCCGGTTGTTAAGTAGCTAGCCTTTGAAGTCGATAGTAGGCAGGGTTCCTATCCATTTCCTCCGTAACGAGATAGCGTCCGCATAATTTGTTTACATTTTCATCGTGTACGATAATTATACTATTTTCTTTAAGTACCAGCTCATAGCGCCTGAAGGTTCGTAAATAGAAGATATATGACCCCGTCGTGGTACTGAATTTTTTCCTATATCTACTTACCCCGTAAATTATCTTCAATTATTTCTTATGAAATAAGTCGCTCATTGCGAAATTACATATAGTGAATTTTTACCAAAAACTGTTTTCCTCTGCCAAAAGATCTCTACTTACTTCGAACATTTATGTATTCTATGATACCTTTATCAAAAGAATTGTTGGAAGAGAATTTATCGATATAAATATTCATGAAAGTAAGGGTTTTCCAGATTAATTGATCTTTATTTAACTATCCGTATGACGTTTCCCTTTAACTGCTCACGACTACGAAATAACGTCTAGTAATAGCGTATCGCGAATAAGTGAATCCGTGAATATACAAATCTCTCTTCTGAAGAGAAGGTGCGTGCATCGAGGAGGAAAAGGGAGGTCTGCCCGTGGCTGGAGGCGCGACGTACCCTGAGTTATGGCGCAGGTTAATTATACAAAACATTCAATTATACCTCTCCGGGAACGCACACACGATCACGGTTGTTTGCACAGACGCGGCTACACGACGTTCGCGTCGAGAACGGATAAACGAACGGCCGAGTCAGGAGAATGTTGCCGACTCGCAAACATGAAATCGAACGATCCCGTTTGTTCGAGAGAGCTTATACAAAATAAAACTGTGCATTTGGAGATTTTTAGCGGCTGAATAAAACAGATGTTATTGGCTATTGAAGTTTCTCTGAATATGAAGAGGTGCCCAAGTGAAATTGATTATTACATTCATGAAGAATTGTAATTACGACGGGAAACAAATTGGGAGTACGTAAGATACGAGGTATGACAATAAGAAACCTGGAAAACAGTGGCACAAATGTCTACCGAGTCATAAGAAGCCTGGTAGCCGAAGTCACGATAAAAATCCATATAATTCCAAAAAACTCGTCTCATAAGCGGTAAAAAACGGAGGAACTCATTACGATCACGGTTCGCGTCGTACAGAAACAGACTCGTGAAATCGGTTGGTCCTTTGTCATCTCCGAGATCAATCTCGGTCTACCCGGTTGACCAGTCCTCGAAGCGAATAGTCGCGCGGCTAGAGTGTCACCGCATAGTCGCACGTGAAGTTACCGAACGGGGCCCGTCGGGAAGGGTACCATTTATCACGTCCGAGGGATCCTTGGGATGCCTTCTTAAAACAAAAGGCCCATGCGAGAAAGCCCACGGAGAGACGTGGTTTCCTTTGGTGGAAAGGCGAGCCGTGGCCAGCGAGGAAAGGAGAAGGAACAAGGTGGCGGAGATTCCGAGGCGAACGGTGTGGGGCCCGGTATATGGGACTCCGGTTGGAGACAGGTGGCGGGTGGGGGCAGGGGACTCATAAGGCAGAGATTTTACGCGCCGGCGCCGGCGCCCCCCGCGGTCTCAGACGCCGCAACCATAATGCTGAACGAAGCTGAACGCGTACCGGGGACTATCTCCGGGACTATCACCGCTCTTAAGGTACCTCGGCCGGGCTCATCCACCGGACATTTCGAAACGTTTTTATTGATATTCTTGTTACATAACGATCGAATTACAGAAACTTGATTTTGTTTTTCCCCGCTTCTCGCGGTACGCTCGATTCCCTTCCATCCCTTTCTTGCCTCTCGCTGCGTTTTCCTTTTACGCGCGCGGTGTCACGATCGTCCGGGAAACGTTCTACCATGAATAATGGTGATAATTTCTGGATTTTTTTACGATGCGAAACTGGCAATTCCTTTTGCATCGTTGCCGTAACAGCGGCACGCTGTCTCTCGAGAGAATGAATTATTGGTCGGCGTCCGACCAAAAGCGGATTCTTCTGTATCGATCACGTCGCGGGAGCGATCGATCGTCGTGCATCTATCCGGCTGCCGCTGCGTAGTCACGTGATGCCTCGTTTTAGAGCGGTGCCGCGATCGGTCATTAATATCGGGGAGTTATTAATCGCGGCAGGGTGGTATCATTGCGCCGCGCCACAGAACGCGATTCGACCGGTTTCCTTCGCTAACCGATTGATTTATTTGCTGACCTTGAACTTTCGTTTCTCGCCGCGAGCAAAAGAAACGCGAAACAAGCAGTTTATCCGTGAGTTTGGTCGTTGTTGCCGTGACTACCGATTCGAATACCACGAAGAGCATGATCGCAAGCTGAATGGAGAATCATAGATTCTTTCCAATCTATTCACTGCTTCGTTTTTACACATAACTTATTGTCACTTAGATTTACAAACGGAATGTTCCGAATTTCTTTTTAAGACCATAATAAAAAGTTATAAATCATGCCCCTTTCGTCTTTCGTCGAGATTGTGACAAATAGCAATTTTTTNATGATCGCAAGCTGAATGGAGAATCATAGATTCTTTCCAATCTATTCACTACTTCTTTTTTACACATAACTTATTGTCACTTAGATTTACAAACGGAATGTGCCGAATTTTTTTTAAGACCATAATAAAAAAAGTTATAAATCATGCCCTTTTCGTCTTTTGTCGAGATTGTGACAAATAGCAATTTTTAAAACTCTTTTGTTACATATGTAGTAAAGATCCCTTGACGTCCCGAAGAAAATGAAGTTGTTTAATACAATATTAACAAAGTTATTCTTCTTTAAATTGTCCGAATAATAATGGAAGTCATTGTACATGCACGTATCCGATCAACGTATAGTTTTCTAGCGGGACACATTGATATTTCAATATGTATGACGCACACATATGCAAAAGTTGGCTAAACTTCACTGTCCCAAGGTATAAATACAATGAAATGTATTTTTCAAACAAATGAGACTAGCTATATGCATATTCAATGCATGAACATTGTTCTTTTTTACGATGTCGGCATATATTTATTTGGTTCTGCCACGAGGTCTATTACCGTGAAAAAAACGTCCATCGTTGGGAAAAAGTACGTACAACACAACACGCGAACACTGTTGAACACGAGAATTGGGAAAGAAAAGATCTCCNTTATTTGGTTCTGCCACGAGGTCTATTACCGTGAAAAAAACGTCCATCGTTGGGAAAAAGTACGTAAAACACGCGAACACTGTTGAACACGAGAATTGGGAAAGAAAAGATCTCTGCTGGCATCTCGGATTTCTGAGGTCCTTGGATGCCTTCGAGGTCGTATTATTCGAGATCGGGCCGATCTCTTCTCACGAATCAGTGCGTACTCAACCGCGGAGACACTATAAACATGATATACCGCCTGGACGCTGCGACACGACCCATCGAACCGTTCGACGCGGGACGCGTTCCCTCGTCGCACACGAGAGCTGACCTATTCATTGTTTTATAGGAGTCATAAATATGTCAAGCAATTAAAAGATTCGCTTGATTTGTTGCGTAGGCGTCTCGCGAATGGTATGGTGGGTGGTATGGGTGCTAAGCGGGGAGCATAAGTAGGTGGATGATACGATGGGCCCACGTGAAGCGCCGTGCGACACCTGACACTGTACTGTTGCTATCCTACAAAACGCATCTTTAGCTCTTCGATTCCATAACCATTGATACGATACACAGTGAGCTGAATATAATGAATATGTATGTATACATATACGTCAAATAATACGTCATAGTAATTTGACAATGCATATTCTTAATTTATCATTAGTGAATAATGTAAAAGACAATTTTTTAATTAATATATACATCAGTAGTTGTCTTTCTGATANTTCGCTTGATTTGTTGCGTAGGCGTCTCGCGAATGGTATGGTGGGTGGTATGGGTGCTAAGCGGGGAGCATAAGTAGGTGGATGATACGATGGGCCCACGTGAAGCGCCGTGCGACACCTGACACTGTACTGTTGCTATCCTACAAAACGCATCTTTAGCTCTTCGATTCCATAACCATTGATACGATACACAGTGAGCTGAATATAATGAATATGTATGTATACATATACGTCAAATAATACGTCATAGTAATTTGACAATGCATATTCTTAATTTATCATTAGTGAATAATGTAAAAGACAATTTTTTAATTAATATATACATCAGTAGTTGTCTTTCTGATAGAAACAACGAAGATGCCTTGTTAATTAAATTCAAAGAATGTACGTAAATAAATAAATCTACATATATGATAATTTCACGTTACATACGATTTGGTACTCGAGATCATGCTTCAATTGGCAGTTCATGAGCGAAATAAGAAAAGGCGGACCGTACGATCTGTCTGTACTCGATGATCAGGCAGAAGAAGCTGGTTCGCATCGCGTGGCTTCTCTGATCTTCGAACGACAGCATGATCAATCTCCACGGCATACGACGCGGCGGCGTATCTTTGCACAGCACCTCTGTTTCTGGTCAGAAACCAGCGCAACGAGATCGTATCAGTTGCATCACGGCATACGACCGATGAGAGGGAACTGGTGCTCATAGGTTAGTCACGTCGAGACATTGGACCCAAATCGGTCCCAAACCTCGGACCAGCTACGCGACAGGGAATGAGGAACGAACGACGAGGACGCGCGGTTCGTGCATCCTCGCTCACAGTTCACGAAGACAAGAGGGACTCCGCGCTGTTTCGGTGGGAGATTAAAACAATGCGGCTAGTCAGATAACGCGGGTGTAACAGCTCTCCGTATCTTCGGGCCGGAGACTCGGATGGACCTTAACGAGTCCTCTAATAAATAACCGGCAAGTTCGAGTTTCTCGTTCCCTCTCGTTCCCTCTATCGTTGGGCCTTCTCGTGTTTCAAAAGCCGCACGAGGATGCGGTCGGGAGACCGTAGGGATGGACCTAAACAGGCCTCGAGCACGAAGATGGATGTCCTACGAGGCGCCGCTGTCACCTGGCAGCCCTACCACCAGACTCACAACGATAGTCCTTCCGAGTGTGCCATAGGGTACGCGGGATCAATGACATATTTCTGATTTTAATTACTTTTCTCTGTATAAACGTCGACTTCGTTCATATAAAAGCAAACACATGAGCGTCCACTTAAGTGCGAAATAGAAAAACCAAGGAGTGTGCACTATAATTGAACTACAAAGAACCTTGAACCTTGAAAACTCGAATGATTTGAACCTCGCACCGTGACGACTATTATTATCAAAATTCGAGAAAAAATATTGGGCATTGTGTATTTAAAAAATTGGAAGTAACCCTCATATCTCGATAAAAAAATAAAAAACAGAGAAGAGCACGTGCCCCTGGAAGCCACACGACATTTGTTTAAAAATTTTTGTCGTAGAACAAATACCTTACGAGTTACGAGACTCACCGTGTACAATCTCTATCGCAGCTCTAATCTTATTCAAACCCCTCGTTCGCCGCTATGACACGAGAATACATCGGCGACGTTTCTCCGAGGTACAGAAAGTCATTCCGATCGTGAAGCGTCAACGAAACATGACTCGTCGAGAAGAAGACAAGCGGTTGGACACGGGCCATAGCGAATAAGACGTTCCCCAAGGTAACAAGCAACGACGTCACGTACCGATCGAACGATCTGCGATTCAAACCGCGCTCCGAACCGCCGCGCCGTTGCCTGTCGTTTATACGATTCCGTAAGAGCCATATTGATAAGAAGGCTAACCTGCGTACGCCCATGGCGAACTTATCTGTCGCGTATTTCACGTACGAGGTCCTGTTCCGTGCCGTGGCGAGTGGCACGATAAAACACGGCCCGATCGTTTTGATTGGAAACGTTTCGCGGGATCGTTAGCGATAAGGAGCCGATACGGGAACGCAGATGTTGGGAGTCGGATCGCCAGAAAAATGTAAATGCCGCCTTCGCAACAGGTGCTGTGCGATGCCGTGCCGCCGCGTCGCGTCGTGCCGTGGCGAAGTCGGCCGGTGGATTTCAACTCCGATGCGACCTCGCCGCGCTCCTGGAAGCTAACGTCGTGCAGGATTTATTGTAATGGACTTCCGAGATGTTTGACGTTTCGATCGTCACCCGGCTGTGGCGTTAAATATTCTAAAGATTGCGAGGCTGAATGTCTAATCGTGAATTACGATTCGTTTGCCTCTGAGATTGTATCTCTATCTGTTTGAGGAAACGCATCGATAAGTTGCGCTATTGACAATAGATGTGTGTAATTTTATCAGTTTATTTTTATTGCAAGTTTTATTAACGTTTAAACGATTATTCCTGGTCGTTACTATGTTCGGATGGTCAGCCGGGTTCAGATATTCACCCAGTCCTTTGACGATTGATTATTTTTATGGCGGAGGGATTCTACGTAAGTATTCCGATGCTGATTCCCGTTTTCTGGCTACCGATAATGTACGCACTTCAGATTCTATTAGGTTGCCGGTAGATCCTCGATACCTGCTTGACTCGGTAACCTAAGGGGTTTCACTTATCGTGAAGCCGATCTTCTTCACGCATATTATACTCCGAGGAAAACAGTGAGGGTAAAAAAAGGGGCGGGCAACAGCATCGTCTCTCGGAGCTGGTGAGCTCCGCCGCGCGAATAACAGGATCAGGTTACTCTTTTGGAAAAAGGAAAAGGGACCAGTGTTGGTATTTCTCAAAGGATCTCTCCCGGCCAGTGGCGGCTTGTTTGAAAAACGTGTAACGGAAGGAAGGGGGTGACTGATCCTTTTCCAGCGCATTGCACGCAAGGAACGTTTCGCTGTTTATTTTTTTCTTTGTTTCTTCCTTTTTTCCCCAAAGTTTGGTCCCGTATAAACTCGTGATGCAGCTTTTCACGGAGAATCGTGCAAAACTCGTACAGCTGATGCAATTTATTAACAAAGAGTCTTGCGATTTCGGTTGATAGGAATAATAAATAACTTCTCTGTTGCACATAATTAATTTTACACATAGAACATATCTAAGTTTCAAATTCGTAAGAATTGTGTGAAAAAATCATGCGGATTTCATAGTTTTCAAGTAGTATAGGAAATACTAATTTGACAGCCGAGAGCAAGCGTTGCGACGATGCGTTTAAGTTTGAGGTGTTGAAATCGTGCAAACATCCTTATTGTTAGTTTTGAAGTTGTGTCGTTATGAGAAGGTCGTCGAGCTCCCTAATGTGGCCATGAAGTCCCTAATTTAAGGAACACGCCACACCTATATACCAACTTCCATTCGTTGATCCACGCGAACCACTATCTTACACGAACTGTCACTGTGAGAAAAGAGGATAAAAACTGCAAAAAGTTAACTGNGTTGATAGGAATAATAAATAACTTCTCTGTTGCACATAATTAATTTTACATATAGAACATATCTAAGTTTCAAATTCGTAAGAATTGTGTGAAAAAATCATGCGGATTTCATAGTTTTCAAGTAGTATAGGAAATAATAATTTGACAGCCGAGAGCAAGCGTTGCGACGATGCGTTTAAATTTGAGGTGTTGAAATCGTGCAAACATCCTTATTGTTAGTTTTAAAGTTGTGTCGTTATGAGAAGGTCGTCGAGCTCCCTAATGTGGCCATAAAGTTCCTAATTTAAGGAACACGCCACACCTGTATACCAACTTCCATTCGTTGATCCGCGCGAACCACTATCTTACACGAAATGCCACTGTGAGAAAAGAGGATAAAAACTGCAAAAAATTAACTCAACTACTTGTATGTAATCCTATTAAGACCAACAAAAAGGTGATTTCATGAAGTGTCATCAACAAATCGTAAGACGCAATCAAGGATGTCGCAGATACCTCGCCGGACTGTAACCCCCGATTCCAGTCGGTAGGTCGATGACACCACGCCCACTTGACTGGATATTATTCGAGGCCGGTAATAATAACATAACGACCCACGAGAAAGTCCGTTTCAGGTGAAAAAGAGGCGGATAGAGAGGGAAGGGAAGGCTCCGGAGCCAGTGTCCTGCGGCTAGTGTCAACGTTTGATTTTACGAGGGAGCTGGCAGGCCACGAGAACGGGAGAAAGGGCCCGTGGCTCGCAGGGGTCCACCGGGTACAATGGCCACCCGCCGCGGCGAAACCAGCCCCCTCGACTCCCGAACGAGTTAATGTTATTCCATGCCATCCGTGTATAGTTGCGTTTCTATTAAATAGACGTCAATCATACGATCCGGAGAAGATTTATGCTCCCCACCGGACGTCGGGGTGGCCCTACGCGAGGGACACAATTTTTAATAACCGCGCGATCCCGTGATCTTCTGATTGGTATGCTCGTTCGCGGTCCTTTGATTAAGGTTGTACAAGTCGTAAGATCTCTGCCACGGGCTCAACAAATGTGATGAAAACCTATATAGAATATTAAATTTTTAAATTTTACGAAAAGCGATATTTGTATTGTTGTTGAACAATATTTATTTTGCAGTGAAGATAGTGTGTTCTTTATTTCTTGAATAAACAATATCATTACGTAGTATTAAAAATAACTGTAAAATAAAAATAAAAGATTTATAGAATTCCATATACAAAACATGATTCTTAATTAATTTCAGTTCTGCGAGTATTGCCTCGAGTACTTATTCCTCGATGAACTACATTTTTTAGCTCTGTAAGCTTTGGACGTATTGTCACTGAATTATTACATTCTTCAGCAATCGGTCGAATTAGTATCTTTTTCGTTACTCGGCTGAACTGTTATCTTTTCCCTGCTCGCCCGAGTAAGCACATTCTTCAGCGCTTAGCTGAATTAGTACGTTTTGCCTCTCAGCCGTTGAATAATTAATTCTCATTAAACAGCATTTTCGCAAAATACAAAAAATCTTGAAACCAGCTGGGAACTCTAGATTTTTTTACAAAACATCTCACCCTTTCCGAAGTTCGCTCTATTCAAGGAAAGCGATAGGATGAAAGGCCTGTTCGTGGAACGTGGTAACGCGATATCGAGCTGGATCTTTCCCGATCTCAGATCGCCGGTGACCGGCTGGTGAACTGGTCGGATGCTGGATCGCGAGGAGGAGCAGGAGTGAGGCAACGGGCCCCACGCGCAACAAGACGAACACGAAGACCGGAGAAGAAAGAGAAGAGCAAGAGGCAAAAGAATGGGCAGAGAGAGAGAGAGCTTTGCTTTGCGCTTCGTCGGCAAGATCAAGGTGGCGCCACGCCTCCGGACCGCCTCCTCTAATCATCGGCTCATTACTCATTAGTACTAATGAGCGACGCGCGCCATCTATACCTCTGCCTACGACGATATACAACACCTAGAAAACTCAGGCTGGAATACCTGGCTGGCCACAACTCCCACCGGTTTACCACTGCTGGATATTACGTGCGCGTACGCTGATCGGTGTGCGTGCCGCCACGATCCACGATTCCGTGCACACGCAACCGTCCCGTGTAGGGGAGAGAAAGAGAGAGAGAGAAAGAGAGATAGAGAAAGACAAAGAAAGAGGGATCGATAAGGTTGCGTTTTAAAATATATATATCGTGAAATAGAATCATTTAACGGAAGGTTGGGTGATGATGATTAACGATGCGCCTAATGGAGAACGTCTCCAACGGTTCGCATTCATTATAGAGGCCTACGCTTGTATAAGTATTTACATATGGATGTACTTCTTTCTTAGTTTGAGCTTTGAATTCGCGTGTGGGTTATTGCTAAATGTATTCGTGTATAAAAGATATTATTATCATCGTTCGATGTTTAAATTTAGGAGATTCGGGATTAGCATTTATAAACGATAAAACGTTTTTTTTTTAAAGCTATTTCCAAGGACGAACAGATTAGATTGCTATTTAGAGATGGCGTCAACTTCTAAGAGAGAGTAAGGAGAGTTATGAGAATAAGAGCGAAAGAGGTGAAAATAGCACTCATAGTCAAGGTAAGAAATGAAAAAGACGTTAAATAGGTTTTGAAAAGTAGTAGAATGGAGAGTTTAATCATGCACAGAGATTTTTTAAGAGGACAAAGGAAACAGGAAGGAACAAAGCTTAAGACAAGAAGGGGATGATTTTTCTTTGGATTATAAAATTCAGAAATGTCGAAGTAATTTGATTTTTATTTTAAAACTGAGAGCTTAAAATTAAAAAAATGCGATTTACATATACAATTTGTTTGCTCATCTAAACGTTGAAATATCCATTTAATTCTAAATATTCTAAATTGTTTTATACTAGTTTCTACAGATTTAGTTTCTTATAATTGCATAAAATCCACAAATTGTTTATGACTTAATCGTTTATAAAGTAGATTTACTGTCACTTTAACCTTATTATACTATGTGCACTTACTCGGCGGTCCAGTTTCAAGGGGGTTGATTTCTGTTCTCGCGAGTAGACCATCCCCCGGGTTTCCCATAAAACATCGTGCTCAGCGAAGCGACCACGTGTGACGAACACTCGCACAGAACTGCATCTCGTTACATCCGTCACAGTCGTCGGTCCGTAAAATTACCGCCACCTGTCACCCTCCCCAAAATCCGGCTTCCCGTTAACTGTGGAGAGATTCTGATTCATCCCGATCACCTCCGCGTATTTAATGCATTTATAATACCGAATTTAATGGTCCCTGCCCTGGTGTCCTCCTCGGGTGGAATTTATTATACTACAAATTGGACATTCGTCGGTGCGAAGAGAGATACTGACTACCATGCAATAAGTGGAAAGAGGAATGTACGTCAACGGCTAAGGAGGCTTACAAGACGCTGTCAGTATTTATGTACTCTACGTTAGGGAAGTTTATTTCCCAACAGTTTAAAGTTAACAAGAAATTAAGACTCACCCAACCTAATACGTACCATCCATCTGATCTTAATTAATGCATTAAGGATCCGGTATTAGTTCTTTCAGCTTAAAGGAATAAAGAATCATTACATTAGATTAGTCCACCCTCAAATAGGGGAGAAAGCTCAGTGTGCAAAGTGTAATGTGATTGTTTCCGAGCCAGCGGCCCTTGCTGGGGGCTGCTGTTTCGCTCTGCCGATGATGACTTCATCTCCATCTGATCCCGATTTTCTCTACGTTTTAAAAACTCCAGCAAGAGTATCACCATTCGTTCCCGAACAAAAACATCGTTTGCCCCTTCCCCTATCGCGTCATGTCGCTCTATCGCTTTGAAACACAACCCTCGTTGACACGCATTGAATACTAATCTGGTATATTAGGGAAGTCGATGGATCGTTTGGTTGTTGCGAAGTGTTGTTACATCTGTTCGATGGATCATGCAAATAATAGAAGTCTGGTCGTTAAGGTGTTTCTATTAAAATTCTAGAATCAATGTGCACCAAGAGTTCCCAAAATCATAATTTAATACACATTACTTATACACAATTAATGTTAAGGTAATGTTTTGCATTGTAACAGAACCATTTTAAGGGCAATATCAGTATGGACCAATTTTCAATTCATGCGAACAAGCAAATTTCTTCCAATAGAAAGAAGCATGCATATTGCACACGTTGGATACTTTGCATTCATAGAGCCGGAGTGATCCTTGTAAATAGAATAGTAGATAAACAGTTTATCGAGATCCGGCGAACTGTACTTCCTGTTTCTGCGGGGCATATTCTCCCCGTGGCGCGAAGGTTGTATTCCCTTCACGAAGAGAAGGACCACATAGGAGAAAAAGATCGCAAGCTGGTGGTAGCCCTAGTACCTGATCGGAAAGAACAAAGCGTTTAGATAGACGCGGTTCTATTGTCCGATGGCTGTTTGCGTCCGTTTCAGTCCTCGTATATAGGAACGGCCGACTCTTTGTACTTCTTGGTGTTTTCGCCATCGTGCACCATCGGGTTTCTCTCGCCAACTGCGGCCGGGGGATTACCAGAGAAATCCTTTAATAGCATTGTTGGAATTTGAATAACACGAAATATGATACGAGATCAGAACCTACTAGTCGTAGTCCTCTCTTAGCCACCCCTTTCTTGATGGTTCATCTTTAAGCTCGAACTGAGGTGGGGTCCTACACGTATACGGTATAGGGTTACGGTCCTATTCCGCGCTGTTGTCCGTCCGGATTAATTGGTGGCAGCTCGTCCGGTGTTCCTGTGAGGTATCGATAAAAAATATGCGTCATTTTCTTTATTTTCCTCTTCTTGCGATCTTCGATCTTTGACTACGTGTTCTCCATTGAAAACTCTGACTTTTGACATAATAGCACATTTACATATTTATTCATGTAGTTGTATAGTGCTATTCGCTTGGATAACAAAATTAGAAAAGATAAAAATTATGCGTGTACGTTTATGTCAAGGAAAGGAAATTTGTTGAAAATTCTTGCTTATTAGATAGATCTGTTTGCATTATAAATTACGTTTGATACGATTATTGCATTTCAAATGAGTGTTGCATACTATTAGCGTGAAGTTTTATATTTTTAACGATATTATTATTTAGTTTAAAAATCATTTGCCTTATTACCTACACACGAAGTTTACATATTCATTCGTGTAGATTCGGTGCATACTAGGTATTAATGTTGTCATAAATGTTTCTTTTGAGACTTATGAATATATTATAGTAATTGTTACTTAAGTCGAGTGATGGATGATACAATACTAATATTTGAAGGTTCACATTATGTATCATATTATCTATTTATTTCTTCTCATGTGCATATTCATCATAACTTTATCATTGTACATAAATTACCATTGTTGGGCAACCATAACTCACATGCTATTAACTAGGAGTGATATCTGCAGAAATAACGAGTCTGTCGACTCTAGTTCTCCAACAAATACGCCCTATTATGAATTCGTGACAACGGGATATTATTCCAAATCGTCTCTCCGTCTTGCAATTGATCCGACACCGAGGTAAACGTTTACGAGCAAGGCTAAAGCGAGAGTGTTTCGTGCGGAGCGAGCATTTTCGACGGGAAGAAAAACACGAATCACGCGGAGTTAGGTTCACCGTCTTAAGGAGTAGAAGCAAATGAAAATGGACGCGACGTTGTAAAGCATAGTGGCTAGCAAAGTGAAAGGCCTGGGCACGAAACGTAACAGAGAGACAATTTAAGCCGATACAATAAAATATTAATGCTTTCAGTGGAAAGCTGAATCGTTAGTATGTAGATCGATAACAGATTTTAATTCGAGTGCTTTGAAGAAACTAATTTGCAGTAGCAGATAATCTGTGCATTAGAAAATATTGTATTTTTACATTGATCTTCAACTCACCCTGCGTATGAGGGTAAAAGCTGTAAAAGTCGAACGTTTGAACCCCTTGATGAAAGTATGTTATTACCCCGACGACTCGGCTTGTAAACGTCATTCCGCGCGTGAGCGACTACCGGTCACTGGTCGCTATTTTTCTTAAAGAACCGTCCATAAACCGGACACTTTAAACGTCCGGCAACCATACCACGATCTATTTAGCATTCGCGTCGCTGCGTCGTGCCGCGACGGGCAGTGAATACCTCTTCTCTATTAACTATACCTCTCTCTCTTTTTCTCTCTATCCATCTTCTGCTGCCACCTTGTCGCGGCTATAAAGTTTATTTTTATCTGTTTTTTTTTTTTTTACCAGCAGAATCGATGAGATAATGCATCGACCCGACTCCGAGTCAATTGAAAAAAGAAGATATGTTAACGCGGCTTGTTACGCGTCTCGAATTCGATAATGCGACACGGAAATGCATTTACCTGCATTAACGTAATTACGCACGTATATTACCAATGCTGTCTCATTCATTCTTATGGGCATCTATACGTAACTCGTGAAATATCGGCATAGACACACGGCCACATATTTTTAATTATGAAATAACATGATTAAGATTTTCCTTACCTACGGCATATAAAACTTTTTTTGATAATTTATATTTTATTAAGTCACGATTAGACTGCGGATTTCTATGCAAAATCATATTTTAAGAAATCTAGTTCACTTACACAGATTTTCCGTATTCTGTGATGTCATAATGCGGGATTTAAATGTATTGTTTTGTCTGTTTTTGTAGGACGCATTACTTTATATGCAAATTTTTGTATAATTGCATAAAAATCTGCACTCTGTCATGATTAGGATTCACTTTTTCTTCTAAGTAATTCCTTAACGTTTTTTTTTAATTCTGGTTTCAGGTGAGTAATCGTCTGGTTCTCAGTTTCTTACAATTTGCCATGGGTCAGGTCGGTTGTTCAGCCAAATGTTGGTAAGTAACGTTTATTATTTCCTTACTTTACATCAGGGGGCGATTGACCACTTATGTCAGTAAACTGCCAAAAGAATTTGCACGGTGATGCACTGAAGTGCATTCTAGTCGAGGGCCGAAATTCTGGTTCAATAAGTATTTTGTCCAGAATTTATCGTACGCCAGCTTATAAACGGGCATGAAACGTTGTAGTTGAAGTTACGAACGTAAACAGGCGATATAGTCGGTAATTCACGAAAATGAAGGAGGAGTGAGATCTAGTGCGGGTCGAGTTTCACTAGAGGTGTTGGTGAAAAACAGAAGTAACAGGAGGACTGGAAGAGTGAGTGGAGAATGGAAAGTGGGGAAAAAAGGAGGAAGGGAATCGCAGGACTCGGTAATAATTCAAGCAAAAGGACACATCAATCCTGATGACCCTCCGCCCCCCTCGTTCCTCGCGGATGCTTTCGGCCAGAAATAGATCGTTGCTCGCTGCTCTTCGCCACGCTGTCCTCCTTCCGCTACCGTCCCCACAAGCTCGGCCGTGTTCTCCCCGGGGGAAAAGCTGGATGACTACCGATTTTCCCTTATTGCCGCTTGCCACGCGACACCCCCGCCCACGGCACTCGCACTTTTGCCACATAAATCTCCACTCGTTCGGACTCGGCTGGAACCGCCTCTGGAACTAATCGAATTTTCAGAGGAATTCGAACATGATTTCCAATTGGGAAACGCGTCCCGCTGTATAGATCAATATTTGCTCAAATACTTTTAGATCAAATACAAAACACTTCTTGTTTTTTCTTTTTTTTTTCCCAAAATAATTCTCACGATTTCTTCGGGCAGAAATATTAAATTTTTCATATAGGAGTGGCTTGTAAGTAGATGAAGTGCTGAGTTGTAAAAGCTGAGGCACTTGTCGTAAGAAGTATGGAGTAGCGAAGGAAATCGCTTCTGTTTGTTTCTTTCATCAGTGACAAATTGTATTTGGACAGCACTTAGCTCGTACTTTACCCCTTTCTCTGGTAACAAAGTTATATACAGAGGTCGGCGATGCGCTGGATGGATGATTCAATTTACTTACCCCTTCAACGTAACAAACGAAAGTAATTGATGTCATGTATTATAGATTTTGACAGTCTTCCTTGGAAATAATTTAAAAAAAAACTATCATTGTTGTTATTCTATTCCGATTATTCATTGGAATTTAGT
>SMSR01013565.1:4223-19697 GCA_019453355.1 Ceratina japonica | reverse complement strand
ATTTTTAACAATTTTTACATTAAAAAGGAAATTTTGAGTGTTTTTATTATTATTCATAAATCTAGGATATATATGGTTTATATCGAAATCCGTTTAGATAGCAGTACTTGATTAACATAGTAGGCCAACAATTGCTTAAAGCTTCATGAATTAACTTTCCCACTAATTACATGCACGTGCTTGGTAAATTTCTTTGAGTCAACGCGAACGACTTGTTAATGTCCATGAAGGAAAGTGGACACTCGCTCATGGGGCACCATGTGTTGACCTGACTCGACTTCTCCGGTTATCTTTGAGAATCGATACCGCCAATCAAGAAACCCGTTTCCACGGATCCTCGTCGTTATTTTCACGGGGGTCCGCGGCCGAGATCGATCTCGAGATCGGCCATCCTCGTGGATCGTGAGAGGCGGTTTAACGCATAGAATCTGTTACACGGGGTTCGCAAGAACGTTGCGGCAAAAAAAGAGGAAAGCGGCTGACCTCATTAGCATACCATGCCTGAATCTCTCTCCTCGTTTTCTTATTTCTGCTCGTACCTTCCTCCGAGGACTTCGTCTCCCTTCCTGGCGACCTCTCGCCACGTTGATAATTTCGATGGATCCGCGGTCGTAATAATTTCTTTCCTTCTCGACGAACTCCACGTATAATAATACCGCTGGATTTCGTAATCTCTTTTATTTACCAGAAATCAAGAATCATGAACAAAATATTCTGAAACTCTTCCTCTTATTTCTCCATTGTCTTTTATAATACATAAATGTAAACAACTCCAATTTATAACAGAGGGGAATTCATTGAAGGACACTCATTATTCAGACACTCTGAAATATCTTTTCCGGGTTGATAAACTAAATGTTGTGTAAATATTTCAGACTTCGTTAAGAGAACTAACTTTGGCAAAACTATTGAATAGTATTTCTAATAACAAAAGTAAGTTATTCTTCTACGAGAAAATTTTAAAATCCTTTAAATACATAAAAATAAGTTTGTTGAAGTCGTCAAAAAGCCAATAATTAAACCTCATTATACAAGAATAATACACGTCAAGCAACAGTGTTTTCGTCGGATTTTTCCCAGAGATAGCTTTTTTGGAATCCCCAGTCAACTTTTGTTTCACTTTTGCTAAAAGTCGCGGTAATGTCCTGATAAACATGTAAATTTATTCACCGCGGTAATTTGTCGCACGCATGACTGCTTAATATTTAATCAACGAACTTCGTTACGGACGACGGATCAGCGACGGTCTACATTCACGATACGAAAATTTCCGAGGCGCTTATTAAACACGCCATCGCATGCACGTCCTTTTTTTTTCGTTTTCGACTAACGATGTATTTCTTCCGGCCTTTATATTTAAAAAGTGATAATGTTTGTACCCTAATAGGTCATCCAAAAAAGGAGCTTACATGTTTCTTTCAAATAAATCAAGAAGTGTTTAGAATTTCTTCAAGCTGTCGTTTTATTCAAAGTATATTACGATTATATGTGAGAGGAAATATCATTCACATGTACACTATGCATCTGCAGGCATTAATTCTAATATTGACGTCTTCAATAAGTTTCCTATATGTTGTTATAGTTATCTTACAGAAATTACATTTCGAATGTTTCTCTTTATGTCATTAATATTTGCGGCTTGTCAAAAGTGTGGATTTAAAAAAAAGAACACAAATATCTAATATGGTGTTAAATCGTTCAATCCTAATTTCGTGTAATTATAGTGTACTGATGAAATTTCAATTGCAAAAATGAAATGTTTTCTCATGTATTTTGCAACATGTAGCTCAATCTTGCTGGAAATCAGATATCGATGTGATTTAATTATTCTAGACAAAAGTGTAGGAGTAAAGGCCTCCACCATGGTAAAAAAATCATTTAAAATTTCCGTATTCGAATTGACGCAGACGTAACCCGCTGAGGAAAGAATAATATTCTGTTCTACTATTTTCTGATATTGTAAAAGATCATAATTACGACCGAAGCTTGAATAAATCCAACTAGTTCGTGTTATACATATTAAAACTAAATATATAAGCACGTATTTTGGATAACCTTTTATTTATCTGTTGAATCGGAATCAGTTATTGGTTAGTTTAAGTGCTAATATTCAAGTATATAAATCTGTGTTTTATTTTTCTGCATATTAATAGACACACGTTTAATTAACACCTATTATGCAGTCAAATGACCGGTTTTAAAGTTTTCTATAAGAAATGAAAAGAGTACGAAATTTATATGGTCATATTATCAAAGTTATAATTATTATTTGAACTAGCGAGTTGAAGTACCAGTGTTTACTCTAAATTGCATTAAACAACTGGAAAAACTATAAATATAATAATTTAGTGTGCAGAAACTTTCAGTATGTTTAGTTTGTTAATAAAGAAAAATCGAAAGATTTAATTATAAAAGTAAATGCAATAACTGTATAAAATGTGAAACATATTTCAGAAGATGCGAATATGTGCACGTGATCGTTTTACTGATGAGAACATTCAGAAGCTTTGCGTCGCGTGTTAAACTGGCAGCAATTCAACTAACAATCTTTAATATCCGTGTTTACAGCGCGTGCATCAAGGAAATTTCAAAATAGTCAACGTTTTCGCGCGCTGAATGTATGCAAACGTGAAATCGGTCGTAATCCGTTCTAATAAACGTCCGCGGGAATGATGTTGATTATCCCGCGATCGAGATGTATTGATAGCTTAATTAATATTTCTGTCTAATGAGAGAACGTATCCGATAAATCATTGTAGCCTGATTATTACTTAAGTTTCAATGAATTCCGAAGCAAACGAGATACACAAAACAAATTGACTACGTAGTTTACACTGTTTTAAAATCTTTATTTCTCATCTTCAAAAATATTGGAATTAAATTCTTTTCAGCATGTCCCTTTTATAATTCTTGGACCAGCAAAGATAAGTTCGTATAATTGTCGTCGATAAGATATATGTATAATGAAATGTTGACCAAGTATACTTTCTAGGCGGTACAGTATAAAGTACATAAAACTGAATAAAATTCATTAATATTTTTCTTATTTTATCTAGATTGTTTTATTACAGCCAAGCAAGTTTAACGACATTGTATGTGATCCATATTATTTTAATAATATGTTTTTTTTCGAAACTTTATGTGCATTAGCATGTTTTAAGTATGACAACTTCTGTGAGTAATCTTACCTGGTAACACGTAAACATAGCGAATAGCACACGTGGGACTGTCTTGCCCTGATAAGATGTAATTTATTTACCAACGAGGAAAACCGGTAGAGAAACTAGAACTGGAAGGGCGCTAAGAAATAACGCGGTCGAAGATAACTAGCATTTAACGAAATAAAAAGAAACCATTAAAAGGATAGGAAATACAAGTTTCTCTAATTCAAATTCCGCTTCTATTCAATGTTTCATTTTGCGATGAAGCATTTGTTGAGTTTCGAAGTTTGCTGTTAGAATTTTGAACTCTGGAAAGAAGAAGCATAAAAATATTCCTTAATAAGAATCAGACTTTACGATTAAGGTAGATGAATGATTCATATAAAACAGAACAGAAAGCTTATTAGTCGTTTGAATGTAGAATAAATTTTTTTGATATATACAAAAAATGCAGAACTGATTGCTCGTGTTTGGAAAAGAATTAATAAAACCAGTCATTTAATTAGATCCAAATAGGATGTTTCTTGAAATATTTGAAATATTTACTTTTTAGAAAATATGTTAAGAAAATGATAATTCACTTGAATTTTTCTTGCAAGTTGAAGTTCTTTTTTACAAATAGAACAAATTAATTTCGATCGTTTAACTCTTTTACCATG
The DNA here is from genome assembly GCA_019453355.1 of Ceratina japonica. Lineage (NCBI taxonomy): Eukaryota > Metazoa > Arthropoda > Insecta > Hymenoptera > Apidae > Ceratina > Ceratina japonica. Next base: position 15,877 of record SMSR01013565.1, on the reverse strand, counting down.
TTTGTTACCGCATTCCGCACGCCGTTGCAAATTTTGTCTAAGTAACTTTTCGAGAGGAAATTTATTGCTTAGAGTGGGTGTCATAAGTGGCCTACATGGATTATTTCTGTTCTTCAACTATTCCTTTTCAATTTCATCGATAAATTCTATCCTAGTCAGTTTCTTACTCAAACCCAAGTAATTTTCTTATTATATTACGTATAAGTGATACTGATTGCAACTTTTTTCCAATATTTCCTTTCGTCCAGGTGTGATCATAACATTTTTTCAGACTCTTCTATGTTAATCATGAACCTGTTGTAATTATGAACAACAATGGTTTGCACCTTTGCGAACTCAAAGATTCCTGTTTTCTTTTTAATGATTACTTTGCTTGCGCTATAATTCATTCAAATAAATTATATCGACGGGATCATTTTTAGACTTTTTCTCTCTGAAGTTCTGTTGTTTTAAAAGTACTTAGAATGACCAACGTTTGTAAATTTAGGCTGTTTTGGGACGTATTTCCTGTCTTTTCTAATAATACCAGTAATATGTATCTAGTTTTTTATTAGTACATTTCCTAGTTGAAAAAGGACATTTTTAGCATGACAAAAGATGAGCACTCAAACGGTTAGTAAAAATATCTCGTCGATTCGAAGCAACACAGTTGCGTAGATTATTTGATCTCTCGTTTAACAATCCCGTTTGACGGTCTCCAATAGTGAAGGGAAACGGCACGATTTACGAGTTCTAATCGAGGCGAAGTTAGTGCGTTCTAAACAGTTTAAAGATTGCTTTTAAAAAGTTTACGACGTAATGTCCTTGTATAAATTTCACGAGTAAATGAGGGAGTGGGTGTGCTGCTCGACAGACGAAAAAGTGGCTACGGTTCCATATAAATAGCATTGTATTTCACATATCTCGTGTACACTTTTAATAAATATCTTTCAAATAGTATTTACATAGCGGCGGAAGCTAAGGTACAGTTCCATTAGACGAGGAGACTAAGTGTAACCCGTAACCAGTTAACTCTTCCGCCTCCTTCATTAACAATTTATTTTTCTCCTACAAATAACTACACAGAATTGCGTTTCTCATATTTTCCGTTGTTTGGAATCAAATGACGTGGCGACGGTAATGAGTACCACCGGTTCGGATTTATCTAGATTACCTTTCGTTGGGTATTATCATACATTTAACCGGCGTTTAACATTCATTCGTTTATTTCATAGGCAGTCACACTAAACTTCGATTTCATACCAAGCAGCATAACAATCCAACGGAGTAGCACTGGTTTCAAGTTGGCGTATCGTTAAATTATCGCAATTCTCGTTTGCCGTCGGAGGCTCGAAAGCGAAACAAAGACTCGACGTACATATTTATGGCACTGTTTCGATCGTCCCTCGGAATTCTACTACAAAATCACACACTCGCGGCCGCCGTTGTTTAATACCACACACTGAGTCCCTTCCACAAACACCTATTTAATTGATCATGGCAGTGGAGCTTCCGAAAAATTCTCCCGGCGATTTCGTATAATTCAACCCGGCGTAAATCGACGCGTGACTCATCTTGCGTCGGTTACATTTTCGCATGAATTTTAACAAGATAATAATTCGCAACGTCTTCTAGAGTTTTTCCAAAGCACGGCTGTTAGTCAGCAGCTCCCTGGTGAGTCTCCACACTTGTTTAGCCGCGTTCTCCAAGCCGCTGGGCGATTTCCCTTTGAACAGGTCCAAGTTCGGTAGAAAATAGTGCGGACACCTGCGACACTGCAGGCAAGAGATCAGTTGCAGCAAGATTCCGTTAATCCGATCCGCGATACACGTCTCGTCCCATTCGATCTCGTGCGGATGTTTCTCGCACTCGTACAACAACAAAGTCTTCATATGGTAACTGGTAACCGGATTACCAGGCAAATCGAGGTGTCTGTCCCTTAACGTTTTCAAAATACTTAAGCAACGTTTCCTACTGCCACCTTGGAGGAGACGATTCTCGGCGTCTATGAACGATAACGCCCAGGCGTCACCTTCCATCGCGGACTGTTTCCCTTGCAACCCTATACACTCCTTCGAGAGCATGTCGAACCCTTCCGTCTTCACTTCTGCCACGATGTTCGGATGCGGCCAGGGGATGTGAGCTATGGGCCAGTGCGAAGCCGACCGAGGCCAAAGCCCGGCGCATTTAAACGCCGGCGTGATCTGCACCACGTACCTCTCCCTGATTCGAAGCTTGACCTCCGTCGTGTCTGCTATCATCTTCACGGAATCCCTATAAGCGCACTTGTCGCAAGCCTGCGCCACGAGTGTCTGGAATCTTGAGCGAATTTTCCGGGCGGACAGGTAGCCGGACGCGGTGATGAACTCCACCCAGAGCGACATGGACCGTTTCCTTCCGTCGCTGAGCTTCAACACCGCGCACCCCGGTAACGTTCCGTCGTCGACGAAGTTAAGAACACCCATCTGATTCAAATAGATCACGATCTCGAACTCCGTTGGCGAAATCACGTCCAGGCCGTCGAACCGGCCGTTGTAGTCGGTCAGCGACGATATGAACCTCGGCTCCTGTACCTCGACTTCCTTCAACACGTCCTGGACCACGCGGCAAACCTCTTGGATCGTTTTCATCACCTGGCTCTTCCTAGTCATCACGCGTTCACCGAAGTACTTGTTGATTTGGTAGACCATCTTCGACTGAGCCGCCAGCATATCGGCCGGCAGCAACATCGTCGCGTCGGCCCGAAGCCCAACGGGGCTCCTCTTTCGAGTATCTTATCCTCAATCACCGCATCGTGTGTATCAACGTTTGAACGGTTTTCGGACGATTTTAACCAGACGTTTTTCGCCGCTGTTTTCCCATCTGCTCTGTCCTCTTGCGAATCCTTCGTTACGGGTGAGATTAATTGGAAAATGAGGATGGTACTCTGTATTTTGAATCCGGCGTTCCTCGCGCGTCGCCTAGGGACGACGGATCGGAGACACGAACGAGCAGCAGGAGAAAAAGGTGTGCGAGGGACTCCGTGCCGGAGCAGATTGTCGACTGCGCCGTCGTTCACCTCCTCCGCGCCACCCGCTCTTCGAAGCGCGCGAAGGCAGTACGGTTCGTTGTAACTACCCTCGATTTAAGACCACGCCCCGGAACTCGCGGTTCGACCAATCCGGCAGCTCGTTCCCCATGTGGGCGTACCTTAACGTTCCCCTCGGGTCAGGATCGATCCGGGCGACCTGTTCTGCCCGAAGGACGAAGCGGCTGCGGCGGCAGCTAACCCCAAAACGCGAACCCTTCTTCCCCCCATGAATTATGCAGATACGACTCGTTTTATTTTCGAGGATACCGGCGAACCTCGGCCATTCCTCCGCAACCCCTTCGAACACCGAAATTCTCGTCACGGTGGAGAGGATCCCTCGATCACGCTCCGCCGCGTACGGAAGAATTTTTTTCACCGATCTACGAATCCTCGTTGTACGGATAACGATTGCCGAGCTACGTCGAGCTCCCCGGAGAGATGCTCTCGTTATCTACAGGATGAGGCGTGTAAAACAAGCCGCTCGAATAACTTGCTTATTTGTAGCGATAGCAAAAAATGGATGACAGATCTTACTTGATGTTAAGGGGAGAACGTGCTAATGTAAAAGAAATTTGGTGATGGAGGAGGTTTCTTGGTGAACTATGTTTCAATACGAGATTGTTTTTCCTGCACCGATTAATGAAGCTTAAAATAAAATCCAATCACTTTTTTCTTATTACTTGAGAGCTATAATCGAAATTTCGTGTTACGCGCTTCAGTCGATTTGAGGTCACTAAATAGTACCATCTCGATTTTTGTCATTATTATTATTTTACGTGGCAAAGAATGTTTGTATACATATAATGTTGGATAATTTCGAGAGTGGCAAATAAGATGAACATTTGTGTAGGTGGAGAAGAAGAGATATAAAGGACAACAACATTATTTTAAATGGGATTCTGTAATTTCTCCCGTACCGATTGATGAAGTCCCATATTTTCTACGTAAAACATCGAAAAATAAAAATATCGAAAAACCATTAATAAATTAAACGAGATATCTCGGAAATTATATTATTGAATCACCTTTTATCGAAGGATCACTGACTGTCCAACGTAGATTTTTTACAAATGCATTATGGTCATTTTTACATTAATTTAGCAAGAAGATTAGGAAGAAATGTATTAAAACAAACATTTCCGAATCGTTGGATAGGACGAGGTGGTTCCATTAATTTTTCGGCAAGATTGCCTGATTTCACACCTTCCTTTTCTTATGGTGCTATTTGAAACATAAAGTACACGCTAAGGCTCGGATTACAATTGAATTTTAAAGAAATTAATAAATTTCATTAATAGATTAATAACTACAACTTTTTTAAGTCAAATTATTGGCGACAAGTTGTGGTAGCGTACATTTTTCCCGAATGACCGTAATTTTTGCTTGATAGAAATAAAAATAAGAAAAGTGAGTTACTTATACACACAATATCTTGAGTATTACTATAAATTCATAGAAGAAGTAAGCAGCTTTCTGTAAAACGAATGATACAGCAGTATTTGATTTCAATGAAACATACGGGGAATCAACGACGAGGAGAGTAAAAAATACCGCGGGTAAATCTATCTCTTTTTACTGAAAATTCAATGGATGAGATTCTTGAAAAGAAAATGCACCCTATAAAGTATTCTATCAACCTTCTTTGGATGAGAATTCGGAATTCCGTGTTTTTGATTTTTCACGCAAAATATGGAAATTACTTGCTTCCATTGTACGGCACCGATAACGAAACGAAAACGGAGATATTACCTGTTTACTACTCTATCTATTCCTCTAATTATCCATGAACATTTTAAACTCGAAACTCAAACTGATAAAAACCGAAAAAGATTAAAATGAATTTACTTTAAACACAACTGATAAATATCAATGAATTATTTGATTCGTAGATCTATTGATTTAAGTGTAAGTCATTCCGTTAATTTTGAAAATGCTCGTAAGTCATTTCAAGTTTTACAAATTATATTTCTTTATGAGCTTCACACAAAATTTCATAGCCGTAATAAATTTGTATTTACCAAGCGTAATAAATTCAAAAATATTTTGTTACATAGTATAAGAAGGCATTTTAATTTCTTCAAACACAAAGTTTTAAATATCTCGAAACGAGAAATATATGGCTTAGACCACTTTGATATTTATGGGCACATATGGCTAGTAATAAAATTTCTGGAAATGGTTGCTCCTCGGTAAGTAAGAAGTTTCGCGCCCGTCCGATGGTTGAATTACGGCGAAGTGGCGGGGACGAGGGGATCGGTTTCGTTTACGAGCGTTTTATTGAGAACCGGACGCGCCTCGGCGGAGGAAAAAAAGTTTAGTATAAAATCTACATTTATATAACCGCGACAAACGATAACTCTGCCATTAAGTCTTGTAAATCGCAATCCGGTCCGCGCGATACGACCCGGGTGAATACTTCCCTCTTACTTTGTTTTAAATGGCAATAATAATAACGTAAACTCCGTAACGATTGGCGGGTAAGGAATGAGTGGCATCGGCTAACGAATATCATTGTGCCGGTGAGATAACCGAGGGAATTTCCGAGGACAATTAAGATAAGGAACACGACTCGTGCCTCGTAGGCGTGTAGTGGCCATGAAACTTGGTAGCGATGCGCCTTTGACGAGGCAGTTTCGTTTTTACACCGCGAACTCGTGGCCAAGTGTTAATATCGTAGATAATAATTGCCTCGCGATGGTTTTTACGGCCCGCATTAAAACCAGATCGAAATCGAATTCGGGATTTTATTCACATTATTGCGGTACAAATTATATGGATATGTTTTATGGGAAATTTTATCGATGTATGTGGAACTTTATAAGTATTATTGAGATTGTATCGTATAAAGAGAAAGAGTTTGTTTATATGTTAGGAGAAATCTGGAAAACGAAGTATTTCAAAAATTTGGGCTGTAGCCTTCTTATACAGGGTGAGCACCGAACAATTAAAAAGTTTGAGAATGTCATAAGTTGTTCGTTTTCAATATTTTTTATTTTATTTGTCGTTAAGCTACAGAGCATTTCTTGGAGATTAAAATGGGTATGTATGTTGTCTACCAACAGTACGAGTAAAACTCATTGAGCTTTTCTACTCCAGTGAAAAGTTAATTATTCAAACTCAGAAAAATACTAGCAGCATTTTAGTATCAGAGCATCTCCACTTTGAAATATAGTTTCTACCGCTGTCAACGCGCTTAGGACCGCTTCCCGGAAGATTGCCAAATGATCCAGTTCTTTCAAACTGGACAATTAAATTTCTAATCAGATTATCGCGAGGAGACCTTTTCTGAGTTTCAATAATTGATCTTACACTGGAATAGAAAAACTTAATGAGTTCCACTCGTTACTAGACATCGTACGTACACATTTTAATATTAGAACTACCAATCCAGTAAAAATGATTGGTTTTAAATGGAGAAATACATGTATAAAAAAAGTGGTATATCTAGCGTTAATCTCTAAGGGATGCTCTGTAATCTACGAACCAATAAAATAAAGAAGATTGGAAACGAACAAGTTATGGCTTTTTTAAACCCTTGAGGCCTTCAGTGATCATAATATACCTCGGAGTGTTATAAGACATATTTCTGAAGCAAACAACATTATTTTGCATAATTACTGGATCGAAAAAGAGTGCAAATGAATTTTTACCTTTTTATCAATATTTCATTGACGCGATGAGGTATCCAAGAGATTTTTGTTCCAGAATATTATGTAATGAACATGCTTAAAAACTGAATTGTATTTTTTCCAAATTCACGCCCTACTGGATGGAAACATGTGCTTTTATGTATTCCTCAATATTTAAACAATTTTTTAAGTTTGTTGAATTATAGGTTCGATTTTCGTTCACAAAGGTTATCTGTACAAATAGCTAAAAATAAATTTCAGGATTTTATCCCAATTATTCATTAAGGAAGTGAGAAGGTGTAAGATATGATTTGGTTTTTGTTCATGAAATCCTTCTATTCTACATATGTATACATTTTGAACTCTGCATATACACGATATTTAGTGCGGGGCCAAACTGATACAGAAAATATGAGTATATTATATGGAAGAGGAAAGGATAAAATTGAATTATACATTTAATTTTGAAACTTTCAAATAAAAGGACGAAACAATTCGATTTTGTTTAAATGTCATGAGATGAAATGCGTTTATTAAGAAATATTTACATTATGTATTCGAAGAGCGATTCGAGTAGAAATAAATAAATATCGTTTAAATAATTATAAAAAAGTATGTACAACAATATCGTGGCCGAGCTATCATCAGTCGCTTGATATCTAACCGATTATAAACATTACATTAATTTAACGAGAAAGGATCACACGACGATTTACATCGCTCATTGAGAGCAGCCAATCCGGTAAATTTAATAGTCATTCACATATTGCAGTCATCCCATAGAAAAATTGATTTGTATTAGCGAGCACAAAATTCCTCTCCAAGCAGAAGCTTCGATCGTACATAATACATTCTTATCGATTCAGTAAATAACTCGATTAAATTCAATTTATTATTCATTTCATTATTATCAATCATATCCATTCATTTATCTTCAGTTCAATGAAGTGTTCGAAAAAATCCAATGCAACACAATTTACATAAAACCTAGCAACAATTGCTCTTGCGCGAAACGAAGCACTAAACATTGCACTGAAACGTAATGTTGCACTGACATTCAGAGTCCGACTCGCATTATTCGCGCCGCAGCTAAGGAACGATTGAGGAAAAGAAATTCGTAGCTTGTGACATTCATTGTTATTACGTCCTCGTAGCTTTTCGAAGCGATAGAGCGCGAACGTAGAATCTCTACAGTTTCTGAGAGCAAAGAGCAAGAAAGAACGTCGCGAAGTCGATATCCTGAATAATATATCCTCATTCGGTAAACACCTTCATTAACGTTAAATGAAATCTTTAAAAAGTTTCGATGCAACACATTTCACATAGAACCTAGCAACAAATGTCTTCGCGCGAAACGAAGCACTGACGAATATTGCACTGGAACGAAATTTTGCACTGATATTCATAATCGGACTTGGATCATTTCCACCAAGACTAAAAAGGAATCAAGAAAAATAAATTAATATTCGTTCAGCAAATAAGTTTGTTCGAGTTTTCAGGGCAAAATGATATATAATTTCGTTGACACGCAGAATAGATTTTATTCAATAATATATTAAACATTTTTATCAAACAATTAATTTATAATTTCTTGAGTTTATTTGCAATACTTGTAATGTTCGATAATGGTATGAAAAGCAAAAGCATGTTGGAATGAAACAGCGCTGAAGGGGAAACTGAACGAACTTATTTGCCAAGCCAATAGTTTCTGACACTCATCGTCGCTGCGTCCCGATAGCGCGTGAATGCAGAATGTGCACAGTTTACGAGAGCATAAGGAGCAAGAAAAATCGTCGAGAAATCGACATCCTGAATTCACCGTGATTCACGCAAATGCACTAAATATTTCGACGCGAAACTCTCGCCCCTCTTTCTGTCCTTCTGTTTGTCATACACCTGACTCTCCTTTTACACGGCATTTCTTTATACGATTTTGAGGTCACCCGCTTTTCAGTATTTTCAATTTATTCAAAGCTCAATTATTTCATAATTTCTTACTATTCGCTTTAACCGTGTAAAACGAGGACCAGGCGTATTTCCAAAATTCTGTGAAATAGAAAACTCCGCTAAAGTTTTTCTAGAGCACGACTATTGGTCAACAGTTCCCTCGTCAACCTCCAAACTTGCTTCGCAGCGTTCTCCAACCCACTGGGCGATTTCCCCTTGAACAAATCCAAATTCGGCAGGAAGTAATGTGGACATCTGCGACATTGTAGACAGGATATCAACTGTAGAAAGATCCCATTAATACGATCGGCCAAACATCCCTCGTCCCATTCGGTCTCCAGCGGATGTTTCTCGCACTCGTATAATAACAAAGTCTTCATATGATAGCTGGTCACTGGATTCCCAGGTAGATCCAAGTGTCTATCCCTCAGTGTCTTCAAAATACTCAAACATCTTCTACGACACCCACCTTGCAGCAGTCTGGTCTCTGCTTCCGTGAAAGACAGCACCCAAGCGTCGCCTTCCATGGCAGACTGTTTCCCTTGAAGCGCCACGCTCTCCTTCGACAGTAAATCGAAACCTTCAGTTTTGACTTCCGCGACGAGGTTCGGATGCGGCCAGGGTATATGAGGAATCGGCCAGTGCGCCGCGGATCGCGGCCACACGCCTGAACATTTGAACGCCGGGGTTATTTGCACCACGTATCTCTCCCTGATACGGAGCTTGACCTCCGTCGTGTCCGCTATCATCTTCACGGAATCTCTGTAGGCGCACTTGTCGCAGGCTTGCGCCACGAGCGTCTGAAATCTCGAGCGGATCTTGCGGGCGGACAGGTAGCCGGACGCGGTGATGAACTCGACCCAAAGGGACATGGACCTCTTCCTTCCGTCGCTGAGTTTGAGCACCGCGCACCCCGGCAGGGTGCCGTCGTCGACGAAGTTGAACACTCCCATCTGGTTCAGGTAGAGGACCACCTCGAACTCACCGGGCGAGATCACCTCGAGGCCCTCGTACCGGCCGTTGCATTCGGTCAGGGAGGAGATGAATCTCGGCTCCTGGATCTCGACCTCCTTCAGCACCTCCTGCACCACCTTGCACACCTCGCGGATCGTCTTCTGTACCTGGCCCATCCGCGCCTGGACCCGCTCGCCGTAGTACTTGTTTATCTGGTACAGCATCTTCGACTGAGCTGCCATCATATCCTGCGGCAGCAGCATTCTGCACGCGCGTCCACCTTCGATTGATAGCAACGAGATATCTCCGAAGCCGGTGTTACAAAACTGGCCGGGCTCATTCTTCTGCACGCGTCGCGCCCGACGACGCGTTTCCGCGATCCATGTTCGTTTGCTCCCGAAAAGTCTGATCGATCGGTTCGGGAAGATCGACGACGGCGGCGATTAAAAAGAGAGGAAAAAAAGAAACGCGGTGGTCGTAGAGGGAAGAACACTTTCGAGAAGGAGCGAACAAAACGTGCACGAGAGCGAGCGGCAGGTGTTGTGCGTAGAACGAGCGCAACTCGAGGTGTTCCGCGCGCGCGACGACAGAGAGGCCCCGACGAACCGTTCCGGCGACGTTGTAGTTGTGTTGCCGGCGACCTGAAGTCCCGCCTTCGGAAACGACGGGGTCACGTGGAGTGTGCGCATTCGAACCACGCCTCCGATCGTTCCTCTCCTCCTCCTCCACCCCGTTTGATACGCGAGGCACTCATCATCCTGCACCCTCAGTCTCTCCTTCCGATCCCCAGAATTTTTCATCCCGTTTTAGTTATTTACAACGGTTTCTCGTTATTAACTCGAGCTAGGGTGGATCAGAAATAACAGTGAATTTCGTGCTTGATGACTGTTAATATGTACGATAGCTTGGATATTCAGTAATCATTAAAGTAATCTTACGTATGAATTGATTGACGATTCATATGAGTACAGTTCGTATACTGAGAGACAAAACGCAATAATTCAGTTAAGCCCTGAAAGACGTACTTATGTTGGACGAACAGTGAAAATTCTGTAGGTACACAAATACGTTATTCACCCAATAAAACGTATCTCCGCCCCGATGGCACTACATAGCTAGATTTCCGATAGTAAAAGGGTTAAGGTGAGAAAGAGAACGCGAAGAGTGGAGTTGGTCTTATAGAGGATATAATCTTTGGAATCTTATAAAACGTATAGCTACGGCATATCTCGGCTGATTATCAGCATTTTTGGAGACAGGTATTCATGCCAGAGCATTTCACTATCGACGCATAAAAGGGGAACAGAAAAACGATACGCTTGACAATGAAATGCTCTATAGCTAATTCTTAGTCGAGAACATCTGCTCACAGTTGATCGGTATGTTAAGAATGAAAATATATAGGAACGGGTTTCAATGTTGAATAAAAAAGGACAGATAATTTTTAATTCTGCAGGAAATACATTCGAACTTGAGAGAGAAATATCTTTTTTTCTTAAAGAATTAAACTTCTTTAAACGAATTTGATGTATACAGTCGATAAGTTATTCTTCGCATTGTTGAGAATCACCAGGACTGTGTTTCATTTTCGCAAATACGTACACTTCGAGGGTTGATTCTTATTCAAACGTCGAACACTTAAATCACGCTCGCGATAGAATTATCGGCTCGGATGATCGTGCGTTGAATTTTCTCGCGAACATATCGTATGAAGACTGCATTTTCCTGAACCTCGACAGATTTACATCGAGGAATATACATACGTATAATTGATCAATTTACATACGTCGCATAGTTCCTTGATACCAGGAATAAAAAAATAAAAGTCATTGTGTTTTATTGTACAATATTAATTTTTTTGCTATCGAACGAATTACACAATGGTATCTGGATATCACTTATCTTGTTATACTATAATACATGTGTATGCTTTTTTTCTATAGATCGCTTTTCATCTTGTAAAAGTAGTCAAGATTTATTCAGCGCGTTCAAGTTAGATAATTTATTCTGCATATATAATTCAATAAAAATGGGTAAGAAATGTTTAATCGCTATTGGGAAAAAATCCATTATCA